>LPNX010269195.1:69607-140811 GCA_001517045.1 Pseudotsuga menziesii | reverse complement strand
CTAGGAATGGCAGGGTTTACACCTCTGCAAGGCACAGGAAATTTTCCATTTGTTTGAATGAGGGCTAAGTCTATTTTTTTAAGCCCTCGACCGAGGTATTGTAAAGACCGCAATACCTCGGTCGAGGGCTTAACAAGCCCTCGGTCGAGATATTAAGACCTCGGTCGAGGGCTTAACAAGCCCTCGACCGAGGTGCGTTTTTCTGTTTTTGCTGAAATTCACTTGCCAAAAAGTGTTACCCAGGTCTGTGGATTCACCCATATCTCAACATTTTGTTCTTAGTTGTCTTTTCATTTGTAGATGATTCAAAGGAAGAAGATGAATGAGGGTGATTTGTATCTCAGTTCCCACCATACCTCATTCTATACCGTTAACTGAAGACATCAATAGCATCATATCATAGGGAAGGCTCACAACTATATCTTCAATCTGGAGGTCTGATATGATTGTACATTCTTGTACTAGCTCCACTATATAGCCAGGCAATAGTATACATAATTGATACATGATCTAGTATTTGTGGCATGATAGGTATGTGCACCTAAGACAACTTGTCAGTTCATCCATTTCTACATCAGGTTGGGGAGCTCCCTCACTAATAGGTGAGCCAATATCTACAAAATAATAGACAACAATTATGAGATAATCCAAAACACTTATAATCAATTACATGTTCTTTAAAGAAGAAAAAAATATATTCAACTAGATTAATCAAAGGATACAAATAATATTACCTCTTATTTTCTAGATTGTCCTAGTCCATCCCTACATATGGATACCGTATCTTATTGAGTATGTGATCATCCTCACTAGCTAATAGATCCAAAATCTCTAAACTCATCTACATGAGTAGTTTTCATGATACCTCTTAGAAAACATCTACCCACACATACACATATTCACGTTAGTTATCGGTCGAGGAGGGTGGTAGTTGAAAGTCATCCAAGTCACAAGAAAGTTGAAACCTATAAAAAATAAAGTAAATAGATCTAAATCAAGGGGGAAGATTCATCTCCCATAAGAGACACCACAACAACAACACAGATCAATACAAACTAACATAAAGTAATGGCAAAGCACTTGATATGTTGGGGCATGGAAAATAAACTATATTCCTAGTACATTAGAGGGAAAGTAATGCCCTTCTAATTAGAGATATAGTGTGCTAGTGTTTTCATCATAAGAGACAAGCAACTAACCTCCTTTATTGTGAAACAAGGTAAGTGCAACTAACCCCTAGTGACCTAGAACTCACCAAGGTTGGTGATTTCATATTTACACATATAGAAACTAAGCCTCTCTCACATTTCTAAGTAGAAGATCGAGAAATGGGGAAAATCCCCTTCCCCCCCTCCTAGATAACTTGATGATAAAATAATAATCCTCCTTTATGGTTTAGTAGCATAGATCAGAACCAACTTTGAAGGTTTTCCTACCATGATCTTATCCACAAATAAATTACAACAACAAACATGTGTTCCCCTCGAGGGAGTTAGCATCCTCATAAAGCTTAAGAAGGCTAACTTCCATCAAAATGCAATGAGTTTGAGTTCTAAAAGGACGAGGTTAAAAATCCCTCTCCCTCTCTTGGATCAACTAGTGACATACAAAAGCATAGGTGTTGACTTGTCGTTGTGGTTGTCTCCATCCTCTTTTCATATACAAGTTTCGTTAGGTACATATATCTATAAACTAAAATAATCTATAGTAAATTAGCATTTGTAATATTAATTAAATATTGAACTTATAATTTTTTGCACTGCCAATGTGCCTAATTTACATAAATGCACCATAAATTGTGCTTTCACATATACAAAACTCATTTTTAATGGTGTTTAGAATCTAGCCATGCTCATATATAAACATTCACTCACCATTTAGGATGACATTTTTTTTATAAATATAATCAACGATTGGCGTGAGTTAACCGTTAGTGCATGATATACACATAAATGCACCATTAAGAGGGAACTAAAAAATTTCTAAGCACATTACCATTTATGGCGTGATATAAATATCCCAATGCATTTTCATCACTAGGAATTGTTAATGATGATATGTTTAATATGATTAGGTGCACCATAACATGGTGCAAACTGAAAAGCACCAATAAGGTGATTTTGCAAGAGCACCACCATGGTGCATCCAAACATATATTAGTGCACCACAAAGTGTACGAAATGTTTACAAAATAATTATAAAACTTTCTAATGTGCTTAAGATGTAAAGGAACATCGAAATCTGGTGCATAGGCATCACTTCAGGGATTTTATACCACCACCATGGTGTGACTATATATCTAAAAGAGTGCAAGAAATTTAAACGAAAATATCTATAAATCTACTTGGTGCATTGAACATAGAAAGGCACATTGTTAATGATGCGACCTATCAAAGCACTAGTTTACAGTGCTAGTTGAATATTGAGGCTACACCAACAATTCTTTTTATAAAAAAAATCAAATTAAAGCTTAATTTTAAATTGTAATTCATTAGAAAAGTAGATTAAAGGATAAATATTCATTTACCTAGTATCTTCTCTATCAAAAAGGCATGGTTGTTGTGTAGAGAAAGAATGAAAACATGATGTTGTTTAGAAAATTCCAAAACAAACACAAATCACTTTGCAAATTAAGGAATCAAGAAATCAAGTAACTTGATAGTGTTATACAATGGGGCAATTGTATGGAATACTAAGCAGCGGTACTTAAATGTGTGTGAAACACTAAGTGATTCTCAACCCTCTCTCTCTCTCTCACACACACACACACACCCATAACATTTACATCATTTTTTTTTTGTCTTGGAGCATACAACTTTTTATGCTTCCACTCTAAATCGCACAAATAGGTCCAAAAGATTTACTTAAAAAATTGTCTTAAAAACACATTGTTGACACTTGTACCCTAAATCATTCTTTCTCTCTCTCTCTCTCTCTCTCTAACACACACACACACACACACACACACACACATGAAAACTTTAGTTCCCACAAGATTGCATTGTGTTATATGTCCACATACACACACAACTGCAAAGTTCTGTGTCCACACACACATCACATAGAGTTGCAAACTTTATTTCCTACAATACTACATTGTGGTTCTATGTCATTGCATTTAAAGCTGCAAACACTATTCTAAGGTTTACATTAACTTTATTCTCCTTCAAAACTCAATTCTGGACCTTCTATTCAACAAACATAGATTGAGGTCTCAACCAACTCTCAACATTGTACTTTGTGGTTTCAATTGTTCTTGCTAATTTATTTTTTCTATGAGCCCACACCATCAGATTACAATGTCAGATCCATCCTACAACACACATACACACAATTACAAACTTTAGTCCCTACAAGACACGGGGGCTTCACTTATTGACCAATATCCTATCACGTTAGTTCATATTGCGGGTTTTAAAATTATAAAAAATCGAACCAATATATTGCAGGTATTGGGGGGATGAGGGGTTTAAGGTGGGGGTGGGTAGGGTGGTTTATAAGGATTGAGGTATAAAAAGGGGTGGGGAGGAGGTTTTAAGTATTGGGAGGGGGTTTCAACCAAAAGTGTTTGGATCAATATCTCTTGAAATTAAGGGTATTCTTTAATATCCCATGATCGCACGTGCTATGTGAGATGTTCACTAAGTGAAGTCCCCGTGCTACAAGATGACATTATGGGTTTTATGTCCTTATATTTTAAATTTGCAGATCTTTCGAGTACTACATGAGCTTTATTCTCCTTCACTACTGACTAGTGGACATTCTATTCAACAAGCATGGATTAATGTATCATTAAACTCTATGACTTCACATTTTATAGTTTCATTTTTCCTTCCTAATTTATCTACAACCCCATGCACCTCGGTTGCGATATAAAATCCATCATGCAACCTTGAAATTGTAATATTATGCACTACACTTGTTTTGAAACCCCGCGACTTTGAGGTTGTGGAACCAATCCACACTAAAACTTTCTTGTGATCCCACAAAGGGTAGTGGGGGGTGTATACATGTCCTTCCAACTATGTGTATTTCCTACATTCTCACAAGGGGTGGGTTGTATATCATTTTGACCTCAAAACTGTATTTTGATTTTGCAAAGAAAGAATTAAAAGTCCTTTAATCCTACAACTTTATTATGATCTCTAAGGTATTGCATGTTCTTCCACTTTTATAAACCATTCTAAACTTGCATGAATAAACATTTTCATATGACCATAATAAACCTTTCCTTTTTAAGTTGATGATCCCATCATCTTTTAACAAAAGTAACTTTTCTTGGACTTGTTGTCCTTTTTTGAACCATTTATTGAACTAAAAGCATTCTCATTTTTAATGATCTAAAATAGATTTATCTTTATCTCACCCTCATAGACTTTAATTTTATTTTGTAACACATGATCCTCATAGACTTTAGTTTTTATTTTGTAACACATTATCTTATTGTAAAATTACTTCTTTTACTAAATATTTCCATCATATGAATGATCTTCTTGTTACAATCTTTATCTAACAAGGGAGGTTGCTAAGCAACAAGTCCCAGCCCTAAGTTACTAAGCTATTCAACAATGGTGTTAAATTTCTTTGTTATGTGTTGTAGTTTACCAGCAACGACTATTAACCTCGTTATGACGTGTTGTAGTTTATCGAGTAGAGGATTCAGGTTATACTAGAAATACAACCGTGATATTTGCTGATAGATATGTGATGACATAGCAATAAAGTTTGAAGCCAAAAGCCATCATAAAGTGATTTGATCTAGGGAAATTATATATCTAGATGATGTAATACAATTTAACTAAATAAAAACATTTAGTTTAACTAATTTTAAAAATCCTTTTGTACACATGAATATGCTCTAAAGCATGTAGGTGCCTATCGTATCAGATCAATGAGATAGACTATATAAAAGAGATAATACAAACCTATAAAGAAATAATCACTTGAATTAAAAAGACTAAGGATAAAGGAGTAGCTTTTAATAAATACAATCGCATAGTATAAACAGTTCATGGCTTCGTATAAATTTATGAATAAATGATGGATCAACAAATTCTATCTCTATAAATGAGAAAATCATAAAAAATATTAAATTTACATACTTATTCACTCAAACACATCTTTATTGATCTCAGGATTTGAATATTTCATGGAAGCTTTAATGCTTTGACGGTTGTATCCCACGTTGCATATTAGTGACATTCTAGGATCCTTCTCCTTTATCGATTTGTGATTTGGTAGTGAATTAGGGTTTGGAGCCCTCGAGCAATACGTGGAAACCTCAAACATCGAATGATTGATATTATTGGATTTCTCAAATAGTTTACAGTAATTAAAGCTAACGGGAAAGCATACCACTTGCAAATAATTCAGGACAAATCAAAGACCTAGTCGTGGATCCAAATCCATAGTCAGTTGTCGACCGAGATGACTTCATTGACTTAGTCGATCTTGTTTCCCCAGCAACAGAGCCTACACCGGTAGCAATTGAATAAGCATTCCGACTAAAATCAAAGACAAAAGGGATTTGAATGATTTGTTTCTTAATCTGGCAATGGGACCAAACGAAGGAATGCGTGGCGAGGCAATAGATCAAGGAGAGCAATAAGCACCCCTCAACGCAGCAATTAATGCTGTGGCTGTGGGGCACAACAACCGTCGGATTTGATCCCACTGTTGATCTAACGGTTGTTGTGTCCCACAGCCACAACATTAATTGCTACGCTGCGGGGTGCTTATTGCTCTCCATAGATCAACATAAGATCAATTGAGTAAACTAGTCCTTGCCTTGTGTAAATGTTGTATATGTTTAAATAGTTTTAAAAAATTGTTCAATTTTTTACTATCAATGTATTAAGTTATAAGATGATTTTTGACACAGTATAAACAAAATTGTTCTTTATAAAATGCAGATCGTTTTCGTTGCGCATCTTGAATTGAGGATTCAGGGGCCCTGGACACGGTTGAAAGCAATACATAAAGAAAACCAACACGTATTATCTTGAGGTTACGAATGCCAGGTTTCTCCTAGATAGTTTACTTGTCTTCCATGTTGTCAGCATGCAATAATAAACATGACGGTTGGGGGATTATGGTAAAACAAAAAATATAAAGCTTAAAATATTTCTATTGACAAATATTTTTGTGATTCTGTGAGCCTAGCCCACTTTTATGCCAGTTCCAATGATTTTATAACAATATCAGGGTAGTCCAATAAATTAAAATTTAACAAACTCAATAGAGGTAACGACATGAGCACTTGTCGGCTGTTGTTTTAGGAAAAGGGATTCGTTAACCCAGAAAAGACAATGCTTAGCGATGCGAGCTATTGTAATCCATTAATATATCACTCATGGTTGCTCTCCTGTTGGGAATGGTGAATTGAACCCCTTGTCCTACACAATTATATCATGAACTAGACAGAGCCCAATTGAATCAATAAAACAAGACTGCTACGATGAGTAGTAAGATCCACACATCATAGAAATTTATAGATATTGCTAGAGGCATTGTAATTGTAATGGACTATTGCAATGAGGGATAAGATCAGGTTGTTGACATTTCTGGGTATTTTTGAAGGGATTTGAATTGTAGTTATTTCGTATCATCTGGACGCTCGATCCTGGCCATGGAACAAGGGTCTTGGAAGATTGAATTCCGAACTTCATAAAGGACTCCAACTTCTTTAGGATATTCATAAAGGTCAAAAAATTGTTAAGTGCTAAAAAGACTCAGGCCTCGAAAATTACTAAGCTTTGCTAAATCCTTCGAGCAAAACAAATGAAGGCAAATAGGACATGCCACATGAGCACAAAGCGAACATCATGAACCAAAAAAAAGAGTCTTCCAAGACCAGAAGAAACCCGAAAATAGAGAGAATCACTGAAAATTTGGCTCGCTTAAATTTTGATTGCCCAGATATGGTATTTTCCAAGCTTACCCACGGATAGCATATCTCCAGGGGCAGAGAAAAAGGAGGAGGGAACACTACCAACTCTCGGAGAAGGGTTACATGACATACACAAGAGTAAAAAGACGGGTTAAGACGCTATATAGTGACTTTGGACACGCAAATGGTGTCCAGGCATGTCGTCGTGCTTTAGATGTTGATCAAACTATAAGATGTAACGTTTACATGTGGTACTAAGACCTCCACGTTCTATTCTGAGCTGCGGAAGGCTCGACATAAAAATATTGCATTTAGGAGAGGTATGCAATATAATAATTAAATGCTAGAATTTATTGTTTCATTTTGTTTCTAAAGTTTTTTAGAACTTAATAATACATATGATGATGAAATAAGTAATGATCACCACAAGCGATGTGGTACATAATGATGACATAGATCCATACGAGATATCCATGCGGCAAAAGATCCAACTTTATGAGCACTTTGCAACTAGAGTATTTGCAGTGGCTAATGTGCACTCTAGAGGTAGGAAGAATGTCAATCTTTCCTGAAATCAATCTCATGGAAGTTAAAATAATATATGTATGGAAATTATAGAGATGATACACAAGCAACCTCACCACATCAGGATAATAATGCACATATTGAGACTGTTACATAGTATTTTGAGGGCCAAGTGACGATCGAGGATGAAGAGGACCATGTGGGATGCCTTTCCAATTATCACACGATGATCCGTTCGTCATATGCATAGTGCGAGATGACCCTCATGCCAATTATGCTAGCCATCTAACTATGAAAGTCCCTGACAAAGGAAAAGCAATAATTGATAGTAAAATTGGTAATTCAAACAATGAACAATTTCGTACTTCCGGAATATTATATAATTTGGATGAAGATAATCAAGAATAATATGAAGTACCTAATAATGATTGCCCTATTGAACAAGAAGTAAGAATAAGTACTGCTAGAGTTAAGAAGATAGATGAGGTTTTGTTATAACCCTGGTTTATATATGAAAATATAACTATTTAACGATTTTATAACCAAGCTGTATCTTATATCCGACCCGAAATAATTGATTTTTATTTAGTGAACTGTGTCATTCTGTAAAGTATATATATATATAATCGTTAGATTATTTGATTTTTTACCTTCGTGAAAGGGAGGAGGATACTGGCCCACCTGAAAATGTCTTTTTATTAGTTCAAATTGAACATTTTGTAAAAAACAGTAGAGTTTCGCTATGTTAAATGTGGTAAATGTTAGCTATAGCATCCATTTAAGCAACAAAGTAAGGGCTTATAGCATAGCCAATTAAGAAACCCACCCTTGCTATGTGTCCTAGCTTCCAAGTTTCCACTAAATCTAGTATTAAAACTCCAGCGTCATCTATTAGTCACATGAATAATATATGCATGTATCTCCAATTGAAAAATAATGAATGACATTTGGCTATGTTCTGTCTCGACTTTAGTTTCAACTTTTTGCACGAGAAGAACGGATTCTACTCTTCATACAATACAATGTTGAGAAAATGTTTCTGGGCTAGTTCCTGAAAATGGACCAGTTTACTGATTGTTTTTTGTTGTTATCGGTTGAACAGATTTACCGGTGGGTTTTATCCCCATCGTCTGATAGAATATTAGGTATCACTTCTTTGAATCTTGAAAGCTTCAATTTATTTCAATGTTCATTAGCTTGACCAGATTTAGGCTTCATAATCTTCATGAGGGTTTTTGTTAAATCAGTCTTCCATCCAACGTTTTCTTTGAATTGATCAGCTAGTTCAATTTGATACATATCTATATTTTTTAATTGCATTGTTTGCAGAAAAATGGTATGAAGTCTTGTTTCCAGAATATTGTTACAGGTTCCAATATTCCAGGTTCTTGTATTGGAGAAAAATGGATCAAATTTTGAACCTACTCATTATGCTCTAAAAATAAAACTTTATTTTGATATAAAAATACAACTTCGAGTATATGAATTTGACGACGCCTTCTTGATTTTTGATAGCTTCTCCAGGGGTGGCCTTTGGAGCTGCATGCAGAATGGGGGCCGCCTTTGAAGTTGCATGAAGCGGCATCAAAATTTATCATGAACTAATTTTATCTTGATCGATATTATAGATGCTTTGAATTATGCATGGTCTCTGACTGTCGTAATGGAAAAACATCTCTTACCTTTTTTCGACCAAAATGATGGAATGCTAAAGTCTTAATCGAAGAGGTCGGAATTTCTTTGTGGATGGGCATGTGTATAGATGGTGGTACCCTTTTATTAGGAATATCAGGACACGAAAGGGATATATCCAAGTAACTATATATATCATATCAATATTCAATATGAATCCAATAAAAAATAAAACCTTAGGATGAATGAATCGTTTCCCCAAGGATATTGTCAAAACAGTAGCATAAATTGCTTGTAGTATATGTGTGAGTGAATTTCCATCCATCTCTTAATCTGCATCTCTTCCTTTTTTCTACATGGTGTGTTCTCTGCCTTCTCAAAGCAGCAATGATGCCCACCGTAGCTTTGGTAGTCATGGGCTAGAATCCCAAATCCATCTGTACACAAATAACCTGTTGGACGCCAATAGAGAACTCAGATTTCTAGATTTCTATTCAAATATAAACATCTAATGGCCTTGGAACCACTGTATAACAATTGAATTGAGCAGCGTAAAGAGGTAAAGCATTCAATTTTTGGCATCTTTTCAGCATATCAATTTTTGGACATTTGCATTGAAATCTTTTCAGCATATCAATGTTTGTTGGCATGATTGTATCGACTGACAAAAACATTTTTCTCAATTTTATCTCATAACAAATCCAAAAACATTAAAGGCCTCCATAGTTGGCTGCACATTGGTGTATGATAATGTATCTTTTTTTAATCGCCTTTGAAAGGTTGTGTATTGAAGGGTGAGCTGTCTATCATTCTTATCATTCTGTTGTACTAAGCTTCCTATGACAACATTGGACATACTGCTGCATGCTATTGCCATCCTGGAAATATATTACTCATGCCAATATCAAGACGTAAAACCAATCCCAGTTTTAATTAGATTTTTAACCAGTCTCAGTATGGATTAGTTTTCATCTAAATTTTTATTGTTAAAAAAGACGAATTCCACTTTCAGCAAGCTTAATCCAACCGTGTTATCGGGAATAAATAATAAAGAACACGGCTCGTAGAAATGCTCATCGTGACAAATATAATCCATGAAATTTATGATCAATGCAATTACCAGGAATGAAAAGGTACAATGCAATATGAAGTTTACCATCCCTGGACTCCTATGAAGACTGCCAATACAGGCCAATACTTGGGCGTTTAGCTTTGTTAGTCATGGCCTAGAATCCCAAATCCATCTGCACACAAATAGCCTTGTTGCACGCTAATGGAGAACTCAGATTTCCAGATTTCCGTTCAAATATAAACATACTAATGGCCTTGGAACTATTGTATAGCAATTGAATTGAGGAAAGTGAAGAGGTAAAGCATTTAATTTTTGGCATCTTTTCAGCATATCAATATATGAGGTATTTCATATTTTTATTTTTAGCCATAGTGCTTTTTTCAACTATTGTTGTTATTTGAAGCAACTAAGAACAATAGTTTTTATGAGAGTTTCATTACGAGTATGAGAGTTTTAGATACATACAAGCTACTACTCAACAGGAGCTTAAAATCCAAGGAAGAGGAACGACCACAACTACTGCTTAAAAATATATGAAAATTGCTTAAAAATATATGAAAATTGCAAATTAAGAGGCTTTGGATTTTCTACTATATCTTTCTTCACCTACAATACAAAGAATAGTAATGAAAACCATGAATCCAAGTTGAAAGAAATAACATTGGCATCAGACAAGTCCACACCCCCAATCACATTCATTCGATGTCCTTTTCTCATCCGTATCCTTGTTCTGTTCCCCTGCAGCAGTCTCGTTAGTATTGGTGTTGGTATCTACTGCTATCTAATCTACCTTCTGTTCCCTTGCTATAGTAGCTTAAAGAATAGGGGTGTTAAGAGAAGCCGCCACCGCTGCCCCCATATATGTGTTGCTGTGATATGATGCGTCGCCTATATATGGGTAACCATGAGATGTAGATCATTAGGTTTTTTCACCGTCACATTGTTCTCTGTTGTCTCTGAAGCTGAACTGAACAAATCCTATACAGTGAAGTGAAATCGGACTCTACGATTGTTTTAACTAATTTATAGAAGCATTATTGTCAGAGAAGATGAATTGAACTAAGACAATAAAATAAAGGCGTTTGATACAGGTCACGGAAATTATTCTGTAACTGCATGAATCCTGAATCCGATGATCTAAGAAGTATTGAAATCGTGACTTGCCAAGCCACATAGAAATATATAGATGCTATCTAACATGAAAATTAGATAAAAGAAGTTCTTGGTATAAGTGTTGAAAATTCAAGAGCCACAAAATACACAATACTGAAATTACAGAGCCATCTTGCTAAGCCTTATATGATGTCGCTCAAGCCATTCAAAAAACCAAGCTATATCACCGTCTACCACAAATGTTTGCTGGAGCTATTGGGCTTCCTGCTGCCAGGTTTGTTCTTCCACCACCACTTAAAATAGGGAAGGTGTGGCAATAGCCAAGGTGGTCGAATTCACAAGATTTCTGATGGCCCGAAAACACACATACAAACCGACATCAGACATCCAACATGCACATTGACAGCAACATCATAGTTCAGTGCTATAGTACGGAAATGTTTCACCAAAGTCATGGCAGCCGGAACATCACACCAAAGGCCACGCAACCAGTGCAACAAAGGAGGTTCTGGCAGCGAGACCGAGGTCGTGGCACGATGAACCAAGTTTGGCACATAATATGAAGTAAATATTAAATGTTTGAAACTAGTGTCAAACAATCTCATAGCATTAGTTTAATTGTAACAAAACAATCAAAAAACTTAGGACATGTTGTTTGTGAAAACACGCCTGCCTCGAAAAAAAGGCCAAATAAAAAGTCGATTCCATTCATTTGTTGATAAAACGATTATTGTCGTATAGTTGGTTTTGCGTTTTACTTTTGAATCAAAACTTTGTATAAATTTCTTAATTTGCATGCCTAGTTAATAGAACCGATGACAAGTTGTAAATCCCTGCTAGCCGACGTGGTTCAAACAACCAAAAACAATGAACATTTAAAATAAAATACATTTACCTAAATAAAGGTAATTACAAGCTTAAGCCAATTTGTCCCATCTCCTCCTAGATCCTCAATTACTCATGTTAAATAGAATTCATATTTGGTGTGCCCCTTTACACGAGTTCATTCACCAGGTTATCAATTTATATTATATGTGTTGTTTGAAGCTTGTCATCCGAGTTCAGTCACTATGTTACCAATTTATATTATATGTGTTGTTTAAAGTTGGTAAGTTGTAACTTGTCATCCTCTTCATGTAATTTTCTCGAAACTCATGCAAGGTACTTTCTAACAACTTATGTACTTGTTTATGTACTTGATGTTTTATCTTCTTCACAAATTTTATATCTTGTGTATTTGTTTGATTGAAAAACCAAGTCAAAGAAGACGGGTTGAATGTTTTTCAAATAATTCTCAAACTAAATCAAAGGAGATTTGCTTTAAATCTTAATTTTTTTTCTTGCTTCTATTTGTTTCACGCTTGAAAAAACTAAGTCATAAGTCCAAGAAGATGGGTATAATTTTTTAAATTAATTCTCAAACTAAGCAAGGCTTTTAATATTGAATCTAGTGTTTGTATTTATTATTTTTATATAATAATAATATATGTGATTTTATATAAGTTTCTTATGAGTAAAAGCCACGATGTTGTTAATGCCAGCCATGTTTTAATACATATACACTATTGTTAAATCATGTTTTAATACATATACAATATTTGTAAACCGTAAAAGGGTTAGGAAATGTAAACTTATAAATGAATTTATGTTGACATAATTTTTGTGCTTTTTAATTAGTGTTGTGTTAGGAATATAAATATGTTTTTTTGGGTTAGTATAGATTTTTGGTTTATAAGTGTCATTTTGTGTAGCTTTATGTTGAGATTTTCTTAAAGCTTTTAGGTTATGTGGGAGGTTGTTTTGTTGGTGACTAAGTATTTCATTAATACTCACATTGAATGATATTCACCTTTTGATGCATACATAGTTATCAGTATGACTCAAATATTCATGATTTGGTTTGAGGCACTTATAATACTGGTTTTAAATCATGATTTATATGTAACAAAATGATTCTAAATAATGAAACAATTCCACAAATCAATGAAACTTGTAAAATTGATTCCTAATCACAATTTATATATGGTAAAAATATCCCAAATAGTGCAACAACAAACCAATGATAGAAGTGACGAAGGGGTTTTGCATTCTTCTAGATTGGTTGGTATCAATGCTTCTGGCCATGTTTCTGGATACGCCCAACTTTGTATTGAGATTTATCCCTCTCCCATTGGTGATTTACCTGAATCTGGTCTATCTTCGCCTCCTCTTCCCGGGGCTGGAAATTTTCATGACTCCCTATTGAGGAATTCAAATAATCATCGATCGACCTTCTCCAGTTTGGTAGAAGAAAATTCTGAATACCTTACGATTGCCTCTATTTGATAAGTTGATGTTACCTCCAAAAAGAAATCTAGGAAAAAAGCTTCGTTCAAGGTTTTGCAGGGAAATCAAAATTGTATAAACCCTAAAGTCTCTTCCTTGTATTCAGTGTCTTCGACGTTGAAGTTCAATTATCCTTCCTATAACTCTTTGGGGTCCTTGGAGCAGATATTCCCCTGGAAGAAGGTTCTTAATGTTATTTTTATCCTTTAATATTCGTGGGATCTCGAGTTCTCCCAAAACAAATTCCTTGAAGTGCCTTTTATATTCTTCAAGTTCGGATGTGGTGTTATTACAAGAAACTATGACTTCTTCGGACAAAGATTGCAAATATTTTTTGAAACTAATACCCTCTTGGAAGTGTTGTGGTATCCGTGCTTGTGGTTTTTTAGGGGGTTCGATGGTTGCTTGGAACCCTTACATTGTAGAACTCAGGAATTTTTGTTCTGTTGATGGTATATTGATGGAAGGAAGGCTGAAAGGTTTTGATAGAAGGATTAGGGTTCTTAATATCTATGGTCCATATCTTCGTAGAAAGAAGTTTTGCGATTTAGTGGTTATTTCAGGAATTCTCAATGATCTGTCCTTAATTGTTGTGGGTGATTTGAACTTGATGCTCTTAGTGGATGAAATTTGGGGTGTTAGTAAAAGTATTGATCCCTTAGCACACTATTTCAGGGATATTTTATATTTTGCAGGGTTAATTGATGTTTTCCATGGTGTTCTAGCTTATCCTTGGAAAAACGGCCGCACAAGAAAAGATGGTGTTGCTAAAAGGCTTGATAGGTTTCTTTTGGTAGAAAAATTTGGATAATCACATTGGGATATTTCGATCTTGGGATTTTTCCTCTGGGGTTTCAGATCATAATCCAATCCTTCTTCAATTGGACTTGAACTTGTCTCCTTCTTTCTATTCTTTTAAATTTAACAGAGCATGGTTGGAAGAAGAGGACTTTTGTGATTTGGTGTGATAGAAATGGATTTCTTACAATATTGATGACTCCTGATATCCTACATACAAGTTGGAAAAAAAACTTAAACTATTACAAAGAGATATCTCAAAATGGGATAAATCGAATAAGAGGGAGAATTATATGCATCTGTCTTTGATTGAAGATGAAATTGCCAATCTTGGGATTGTTGTTGATGATGAGTATTTTTCGGCTCAAAGGAAGGAAAAGCTACTTAGTTTAGATCTACAAAAAACCAAAGTTATTTGACAAGAAGAAAGTACTTGGCGGCTTAAAATTCATGCCACTTGGGTAGCTCAAGGTGATAACAGAACTATGTTCTTTCAGAGGTATGCAAACCAAAGGAGAATTTTGAATTCAATTTCAGAGTTAAAGGATTTTGAGGGAATTGTAAGGAATAATCAATAGTCTCTCAAGGAAGCGTATGTTTCATATTTTAAAGGAATATATAGTGAATACTTCTCTTCAAACTTGGAAAATTAACTAAGGGTTATTAAAAATTTTCCCAAGTTCTTTAGTCCGGCACATGGTGTTGAGGTTAGTAAGGAGGTCACTTTGGAGGAGATCAGAGCTAAATGAAAATTTTTGAGAAGGAAAAAAGTCCAGGTCTCAATGGGTGGACGGTGGAGTTCTTCATCCACTTCTTTGATCTAGTTGGTGTTGAATTTCACGATTCTATTGAAGACATTAGGAAGAAAAAGAAGCTCCTTGTGGATTTAAATACAATCTATATCACTTTGATTCCTAAGAAGGATAAACCTAATTCATTTAATGACTGTTGTCCTATTTCTCTATGTAATTAGGTATACAAAGTGATGGCAAATATTATTTCTAACATAATTAAGCCATTGTTGGAAAAATTCATTTCGAAGGAACAATTTGGATTTTTGTCTAATAGATGGATTTTGGGAGCGGTGGGTGTGGCTCGGGAGTGTTTTCACTCCACCAAGACCATAGATATCCATGCCTTATTATGAAGATGGATCTCATTAAAGAATATGACAGTTTTGAATGTACTCCCTTAAGATTCATTCTTATTCATATTGGACTATTAGTTGATGTGACTAACTCGATTATGGGATGTGTTACTTTTGCTTCTTTTGTGGTCCTGATCAATAGTTCTCTTACATCTTTCTTTTCTGGTAGAAAAGGTCTTCATCAAGGTTGTCCCTTATCTCCATTTCCCTTTCTTCTAGCTATTGAAGGGCTTAGTAGACTTATCATAAATTCTAGATCTGATGGGAAGATTAAAGGTATAAAAATATTCAATGCACTTTTTATTTCTCATCTCTTATTTGTGGATGATCTGCTTATGTTTGGATGATACTAAGGCAGAATGGGAAGCTTATAGATTTATATTGGATATTTTTTGTGATGCTTCGGGTATGACATAAGTCACCTAAAATATTCCTTTCTTGTTAACTGTTTAGATAAAAGGATTTGTGATCAAATTTCCTTAATGCTCCCTATCACATGGAAAAGATTAACTAAGGTATAAAATACCTTGGTTTTTATCTAAAGCCAAATGGTTAAACAATTTAAGATTGGAATTGGATGAATCAAAAGGTGGAGAAATGGATTAGCAATTGGAATTTAAGGTGGCTTTCCAATGGGGGAAGGATTGCACTAGAAAAATAGGTCTAGGAGAGTATCCCGATACACTGACTCTCTTTTGGAATGGTGTTGAATTAAACTATTCTTGCTATCAGAAGAAGGATCTTTCATTTTTATGGCTTGGAAATTTGGAGAATTCAAAAATCCACCTATGTTCCTCACAAATCCTTTCCCTTCCTAAAGTGTCATGGGAATGAGGCTTAAAGAATCTGGTATATCTCGGTCAATATTTATGTGCAAGAGTTTTAGGGATAGGAATCTTCGGTGATAGCTTATGGATAAAAGTGACTAATATTAAATATATTAAATCCTTCTCAGTCTCTCATTGTTTCCAAAAGCATATAATAGCTCCTGCCAATGCCTCAAAGTTATGGAAAATCCCGCTTCGTTCTCTTCCAAATGTAAATGAGTGGATCAGTTGGAAGGGCGGTAGATGAATACATATTTTTGTTGGTATATACTCTCTTGTTGGTCTCGTTGGTAATTATAATCTGTGTGCTCCTTTTTTATAGTAGTTGCACTCGACAAACATTCAGGTATCATGTCAGGTTAAATGAAATTGTATTCATGAATATTCTTCAATGTATTGGCTTTTTGTTGTTGAGTTAGGTTTAAATTTAGAGGTTGCAGGGGAGTGGGATGAATATGTCGAAAAACTAAACATTGTAGGTACTACTTTAACTAATCATAAGGATGAACTTGGTTGGGATTAGAAGAATGCAAATGGAATTCTAACTATTAAGCTAGATTATGATGCTTTAATTGATAGACAGATTTTAAGAATTCCTAAATGGTGGATAAAGAAGCTTTGGAAATGGAGTTTTCCACAGAAAGTAGATGTATTATGTGGATGTCCTTGGAGAATAAAATTCTCACATGGGATAATTTATCAAGAAAAGGGTATTTTTTGGACCTGGCTTCTGTCAATTATGCAAATCATATGAATAATTTGTTTTACATCTTTTCTCATGTTACTATTTTTTTTTATTTGGCATCGACGTGACTTTGTATATATTTGCACACTCAAAAAGGCTAGGTTCAAGATGATTCACAGGATTGTGTTTTTCTTTAGATTCAAGCTTGCCCAAAATTCAAAGAACTTACCATGTTTGCTATCTGGGAAGTGTGGAAAGCACAAAATAGGTTGATTTTTGAAGGTTCTAAGTCCTCTGTGTTTCATGTGGGCTCAAGGATTATCATCTCATCTTTTGAATAATTTAAAGAAAATCCTATTTCTGGACCACGTATTCTAAATAAGCATCTTGAGGAGGTTGGAGTTGCTTCAGGTTATTTTGACAGAGTTGCATTTTTGTTTTCGGGGTGTATGTATGGCATATGGCATTGAAGATTAAACCAGATCATCATTTTCACCTTTGGATGGGCATTGTTGTTGGTTCAAATACCAGAGATGAACTCATTTCCCTTTTGGGCCTTTCATGGGTTACTTGCAGAAAAGGAATTTTAATGTCAAGATTTGGGGTGGCTATTATGTAATGATTGAATGGGTGTTTGGTCTTTCGTCCATGCATGTTATCTATTTAGATCACTAGATGGAAAAAATTGAAAGATCAAAATTCCGCTTCTCTTATATATATATATATATATCCTTCAATCATATTACAGGGAATTAAATGTTCAGGTTGATTAACTGTCAAAGAAGGCCATAGAGGCTATGGATGGTTCTTTGTTTTCTGAGTAATTCCTGGATGATGGGTTGGTGGAATATGGAAAATTTCTACTCTTTTAATCATTTTCTTGTGTATTTATGTCAGCCTCCATTTATGAGGTTGGATGATATAGATTATGTACCATAGTTGATCATTATTTTTAGTTGTTCTTGTTTTTGGAGTCCAGCTGGGTTTGTTTGGGAGTTTGAAGGACAAGTTAGAAGTTTTGGTATTTTGGTCTGTATCTCCTTTATGGACATGATTAGTTTCTAGGAACAGGTTTATGATGTAAATTTGACTATACCTTTTGAATATCAAGTTGTTGTTATTTCTTCTTGAAAAAAATATTCAATGATAGAAGCAACATTGAGTCAAATGGAATTTTATTGTATTATGAATTAGTTAAATATATTAATCATGTTAGTGTTTGATTTGAAACTTAAATGAGTATTTTAATTACCTTACAATTTTATGAACCAATATAGATCACTCTAGCTCTATCAAGTACAAAGAGATATCAAATTCCTTAAAATGCAAACCTTTTTTTATAATGTAAAATTTGAGGAAATGTTTGCGCCTCAAGGAATTTGATCCCTCTCGCTGCTTGATAGAGATGGAGTTAATATGGATCTCTGTTGGCTTAATTTATTATAATGATTTATTTATTTTTAAAATTGATTTATTTTTCATTTTTCAAAGGGCACTTTTTTCTATTTAATTGATTAATGTTAAGTGTGTGACACATGATTCTAGATACATCTAATTATTCAATGTTCAATTCCTACACCTACTTACAAATTCGTTAATTACAAACCATAAAGAAAAATATCAATGAGATTATATCATAATCAGTATTACTTTATTTTTTGTTTTGTAAAATATTATATTGAGACAACATATGAGAATCAATCTTACCATCTATTCAATATGATTGCATGTACAAAGTAAGTGATAAATATGAATCCAATTCATCTTAGAAATAATAGGATTGTTTATATTATTTTAATTATGCGCACAATCTTTCCCGGGATGCAGGTGACGACAGGGATATGATTGGATACGACACGTGGCTCAAGCACGTGGAGAGAGATGTTCAAGTTTTAGAATATTTAGGAAAGAGATGAATGGGATTTGAAGGAGGTTATTGAAACCATATGTACACAAGCATGTACAGGCTTTGGGATGGCTCTCATACAATTTCGTGTAAATTATGAAGGAATGGGGTGGAGGATACCCATGGTGTGCAAGATCTAGCCTAAATGCAAGTAGATTTTTGAGTTCAATTATGGCAATTTATGTTGCCTTGCTCATAAATTTGAAAGATGGGCCAGTTGATTGGGGTGGAGACATAAAGGTTGGGTTGATGTATCATTGGGACTGCTTATGCTTTGTCGGGGTCTTGCATGGATATACTATGGAACTACCTCAACTCAAAAATATGGAGACAAGGGGAAGGAAGGATAGCATGGTGGAGAAGGGTAAGGAAGAGACGGTCTAGCTACAAGTAACGAGAGAATGATGCAAGGATGCAAACGTAACCAACTTTTAAAAGTCTTGCATTTCGATAGATGTTTAGGAAGAGTCAGACAAGGCTGAACACGGTTTATGGGAAGAAATGGAAAATTTAAAATTGGAGGAAGAATTTGAAGTGATAGATGAATGGATGCACAACCTTGACACTACAAGGGGTTGCTTGGCTATGCATGAGAGATCGATGGATTTGTTATAGTTCATGAAAGGTCTTATGGATTGGGTTCTTATGTATATAAGGACAAAATAAAAGGGTGATGAGGAACCCATGATGTTATGGAAATAAAATAATGTGGATTATTGTCTGATGCACCAACAAATTGATGTAATTGTGAGTAAGTTGTGGATCTCATTCGTCATGTGTACCTAGGCTAGAGGGTGGTGCCTCTGCAATTCTTCCTTCGAGGATGTATGGTTCTCTTGGAGACATTAAAGGTCCACAGAATCCAAGCATGGAGGGATCGGCTAGTAGCCACTAGGTCCACTGTTGAAATTGGGTATTAGTTAAGTTTGATTATTTGTACTTCATCTCGTAGCCTTTTTTGCTGAGGAGGATTGTAATGTTAAGTAGAAATATTAATATGGAAACGTTTGAATGTTATCAACTCTATGGTTTGGTCTTAGTATATCATGGGATTATGTTTAGGTTCTTCCCACATATGTGGATGGTTTTGAAGGTAGAAGATAGAGTTAATGGTATTAAGGAGTAATTTTGGCATGCAAGTATGGATCTAGGTTTGTGATGATGCTATGACGATGTAATTTATTTTTGTAATATAATATAGTATTACTTACAAAAAACTATGTGCACAATCTAGATTCTTATGTATTACTTCTATCCATCGCTGAGTGATGAAGAAACAATGGAGAATTCGTATCTAAAGAGAAACTCTAGCTTCCTTCCAAGTCCCAAGGCCATTAATAGTTCACTTTCATTATTTCATCCTAGAAAATACTTTTAAACAATAAATTATGGATATATAAAGAGTATTTATTTACAATCTAACATGGCTACAATTATGGAACATGCTTAGAAATGACAACAATTTAAACTAGAACCGTGATGGTTGTAATTCAGTGTTTAGTGGCTTATGAGAGACATCTAAAAAAATCCAAACCAATAAATCAATTTGAAAACATCTCTCAATTTGGTGTAAGTTGAGAATTTGGTAGGTATCCCAATGTCTACATAGTAAGTGAGTATGAATGCAAACCAATTCAATGTGATATATATTCTAGGAAATGGGTTTATGGTGATTCTTATCCTCTTTATCCTAATGGAAAATGCCCTTAATATATGAGCATCAGATTTAACTATGAAGGGAATGGGTAGCTAGATTCACGTTATACAAATTGAAGATGGAAACCTAGAGATTGTAATCTTCCCATATATGAAATAAAATCTATTACATCTATAATTCACTTAACAATA
Source organism: Pseudotsuga menziesii (assembly GCA_001517045.1). Taxonomy (NCBI): domain Eukaryota; kingdom Viridiplantae; phylum Streptophyta; class Pinopsida; order Pinales; family Pinaceae; genus Pseudotsuga; species Pseudotsuga menziesii. The sequence continues at coordinate 120,044 of LPNX010269195.1, read as the reverse complement.
AACTAAAAAGTTTATTTAATCCCAAATTTATGAACAATCTCATTTAACTTAAAAATTGTTTTTATTTGAAGGATGGATGCTACAAAAATGTCTAAGAGGATGAGAGGAACAGGATCATGTTAATCAAAGATTCCATCAATCATAATTAGTGGGAATCATTGATTTGCATTCTAAAAATTGTAGTGCTCGAGCATAGAAACACTTTTAAAATGAAATATGCCTCGACTATGCTTGTAGCTTAGGCAATCTTTTTTGAAATGCACAAATTCTCAATGGTATATCTGTGTCCTAAGTTGAAATGAAGTTACAACAAAGAACTCATGAAAAACTATTACGGGATTATGTCTCTTGGGAAACCTTTGAAGTTGATAATAATATTAACATTAGGAATGAAAGAAAAGAAATATCGAGGATCAATACAATTAAGAAATGTGGGGTTTCAGTTTTGATACTTCGATTATCAGATTGATACTAAGAGAGTTCTTTCAGATCAATCGCATGTATTTTTAAAATCTACATTTTAGACAATTCAAATGTGGCCCATCATTAAAAAAAAGAGTGATGAGGAAATATTGGTAAAAAGTTAAGTTTTATAGGAAAAAAAAGCCAAAAACCTCATATAAAAATATGACACTAAAGAAAAAATAATTAAAAAAAATGAAACATTAACTTAAAACAAAGGAAAAACTAAGACTAAGAGAAACACAAATTTCAAACATTAATTAAAATTAATCATTTAGAAAATTAGATTTTTAAAAGTTTAAATAATAATTATGATTAAAATATTAAATAATAATAATAATTAATAAATTAATATATATAAAATGAAAATATTAGAATAATAATTATTGAAAACAAAAGAATAAAATATAGAACTAAAACAAAATAAAAATATATAAGGCATATTTTTTTCCCAATGTGGTTCACAACCTTGGAGAGGGGTTGCTACATCCACGGGAAGAATTCCCAGGGGACCACCCAAAGGGACATCACCTTGTCATATCTGATTACAGAGCTTAACTTGATGGGGACATCAAGTGAGGCCCTAATATATCTATGCATAGCCACCCAGGGATTTGACCTTGATACCTTCTGCTTAAAACGCATAGCTCTCAACCACTTGAGATAATCCATCAAGCTATAATAAGGGATATTAAAGAAGAGAGTTGAGAAATATTAAGAAGAATTATAAAATGAAAAATAATAAACAAATAAATAAAAAAAGAAAACCAAATAATAGAGGAAAAAACCAAAATAGTAAAGAAATTAGAGAAAAAGATTAGGAAATTTAACATGATAAAATAAAAGATTAAATAACAAAAATTTAAGGAAGAAGAGGAGGGAAAAACAAAAGAAAAGAAAAAAAAAGAATTACTTGGAAATAAACCTTATTTAAAATGTTGGAATTTAGTTATTAATGATCTTCTATCCATCATCTCTATTAAGATTGCTAGGCCTATTTTCAATTTCAATGGGTCCCTAAATTTCTTATTATAGTATTGATTCAAAGTGGCTAGAATCTTGACATCCTTAATGCAGATATGATGCTTCATCTTATACTTAAGGTTGAATGCTGATGATGGTGAATCAACATGAACAATATAAAAACATATGATAGAAATATTTTACTAAAATTTAACATAATCCATACATCATAAAAATCTTCCAATAAATTTTGGAAACAAAATTTTACCCCACCAATAATACAAAATTAAAAACCTAAACATATAAAAATAGATAAAACTAAGAGAAATGTAAAAATAAGCACCATCATCAACACTAAACCTTTCCCATATCCCCATTATAGAGAAAAAGATCCATTCACGACAAATCCTCCTTTCATTTTGCTTAATGTCAACAAGTTATAACTTGCCAATATGCCAAAGGATTATGGACTGGATGATCCTTACCGATGAAATGAAATTTTACATCATGGATTTTCAAGGGCACTTAAGGTAATCGAAGGCACTCACTCATCCAAAATGGAATCCAAAACATCAATTAAGATTTTATTTTCTTCAATAAACAAAAAATGTAAAAGCAAAGATGTTCATCAAAAAATCCCTTGGATTTTTTTTCCAATTAAAAAAAGTGTTTTCTTAATATTCATGAGAATCAAAGAAAAAAATTACATTTCAGAGTTGTTCTACTTCACCCTATCACATTCCATATTGTTGGAAACAACTCTTACATATAATTCCATAGAATTCAAACAATTTGTTTACATCAACCAAAACATTTACTAAACAATGTAACTCTTGACTCCACCAGAAAACATATTTATACATATTGGCTAGAACCCTTCCAACTAGACATTTGTAAAATATAATCATAGTTCATCATCGAGACTAGAAATGAATAAACATAAACAAAAACAAGACTTATTCTAAAGCTTCATAGCCTTCCTGGATAACGACACCATCCATATATTCTTGAAAGTGCAAGATTCCAGCATCACATTGAACTTCTTCTTTTGATAATATATCCGCTTCAGTATCATAAGTCCTTGAAATGTGCATAGAGATATTTGATTGAAAGTTTTGAGTAAAAATTTATCTGTTTTGCACCAAAATCTTAACTAAAAGACCTAATTATTGAACTTTCCTTTTTCCCATTCAATAATAACCTTCGAGTCACCAAAGATACCGAGTGAGTTAATTCTACTTTTGTTGGAAAAAAATAGAACCCCCCACAGTCCTAATAGTTCAACTTTGGTATTATTGCCCATACCATCTCCCATCCAAAGCTTGAAAAGTGATTCTCATTAATATTTACAATCATACCACTCCTACAACAAACTTCTATTCAAGATCCATCAAAATAACTAACAACAGAGAAAGAGATAAGCATAGGCTTATAGATAATTTTTTTTCTCTGATTTTTACTTGACTTTTGCTTGAGAATTCGTTGAAGAAAGATACTTTTTTTATACTGCACTGGTTGAAATTTGGAATAATATTCTCAAATATTGTTTTGTTTCACATATTCCAAATAACCCAAGAAATGAATATTGTTAACATCATGTAATTCCTTTCTTTTGAAAACTAAATCCTGAAACTTTCTTCCATATTACTTCCACCCCATGTTGAATTGATATTTAAATCTCCAGACACACAATTTCAAATTGATTTGTTAAAAACACAAGTGATAAATAAATGATCAATCAAATCTTCGTCTCTTCTGCATAACATATATATTCCTGGACCGTTCCATCCTTCTTCATATGATTTTTCCAAGTGAGAATTTTTTTTTCCATCAAAAGAAAAAAAACATTTAAGCTTTTGTGGTAATTTCCATTTCCACAATTTTACATTCCACCAAATTTTGTCACATTGATTATGTGTTGAAACTATTGTTGCATAAGCCTCCTTAATTGTAATCTACTTGGTATAATTATTCCATGACCATACTATTTTTTCTTCTTCAGAGCTGAGTATTATGCCTCCATTATTTATAGAATTAGCATACATGTCCCAAATATCATCCCATACTCCAGTAAAACCCATATCTCTAAAATTTAGCCAATAAACTCCCTTTAAAACCGCCCACAATGACCTCCTTATTTTGTTAAAGGTATTCATGTTCAGAGTCAACAATATTATTATTGATTCCCAAAGGCAGAATGTAATAACAATTTTCTCCTATAAACAGATCTACACCAATCTGCAAATTCTCTCAATTATCTATGTCCCAAGTTTCCCATCTCCTAATCCAATGATTTTTTTTTTACAAAACTGTTCCAAATTAAAGAAGAGCTACTACAGTCTATGTTATCATATCTGAACAATGAAATGAGCACTCTCTTCCTCGAATATTTATAATGACACACCATACTACATATACTATTTCCAAAATATAGATTTATTCAGAAGCTTTTTAAATCGAGGGAATAATTAAACTATTTTAAATTATTTATGTCCCATCCTCCCTGAGCTTTAGGAAGTGCCAATCACTTCCATGAGACCAAATGGATTTTATTCTCCTTTCTTGATCCAACCCATAGAAAATTAAATAATTTGATTATGATAAGCTTTAAAATAGATTGAGGTATCATGACCAAAGAGAATCAGTACACCGGTATACCCGTCAATAATTCCTGAACAAGAGTTAATATTCCTCCTAATGATAGGAATTTGTAATCCTGATTTCTTATCCTCTTATCTATTCATTTCACCTACCACATCCACTATTGATTCTTATAATTATTAAGTTTCAAGAAGAACCCAATATATTTGAAACCCACTTCTTGAGTTTCCATCTTATAATAAAATACTGAACAGAGCTCAACCGATACTTCATTAGTTACCCTATTTAGATAGAACATGGATTTTTTTGGGTTTATATCCATTCCTAAATCTGAGAAAAATATTTTGAGAATTCCATGCATGTACTTCCATTCTTCTATCTTTACAGAACAAAAAAATATAACATCATCTACAAACAAAAGATGGGTTATACTAAGAGAAGAAGAATTTTTTAGGCCTGAAAAACTTACCCTTCAGATTGGATTCAAAGATCATTCTGCTCAACCCCTCTATGACTAGAAGAAAAAGAAAAGGAGGAAAGGGACACCCATTTCGGAGTCCTCATGATATTTTGAAGAAGTTTGTTGGTGTTCCATTAACCAAAATCGCAAAGTTCGTGGATGAGACACATGCAAGAATCCGATTAGAAACTTCCATAGGAATCCCAATTTGAATCAGAACCAAACTTAGAAAATACCAATCCACCTTCTCGTAGGCCTTTGCAAGATCCTTTTTTAATACCAAATATCTATGTTTCTTGACTTTAGTTGAGTGTAGACGTTCCTAAGAAACCCCATTTGCTTCCATAATTTTCCTATTAGAGATAAATCCAGATTGGTAATAAGAAAACCTTTTTGATAACAAATATTTTAATCTATTATAAATGATCTTTTTCAGCATCTTATACATCAAGTTGCGAAGAGAAATCGATCTAAAATTAGAGAAATAATAAGGATTCTCTTTATTAGGAACCTAAGCAATAAAAGTAGAACTTAGAGCAGTTGACATAAATCCTTCACTTCTTGAAAGTCTAGTTATTTCCAAAATATCCTTTCCTAAGATATCCAAAAAGGAGGAAAAAAATTATGTCGGCCATCTATTAGGCCCCAGGATTTGGTCTTTAGAAAAGTTGGATAGCTATTTTTTTACTCCTTTAATATTAATACCTTTCCCCAATAGAATACCTTCTTCTCTAGTGAAGAAAGAAGGGTAGTGTTTAAGGACCTCCATTTGGTCCCCAATGTTAGCTCTACCAAGGTCTTTGTAAATATAGCTATATAAATTGATTGCAAGTTTTTGAATATCTTGTTGAGAGTGAACTCTAACTCCCTCTAGAGAAGAAATATCCCAAATGGTATTTATATTTTTCTATACGATGCATACCTATGAACAATTTTAGTATTGTTGTCTCCAACCTCGATCCACACAGCTCCGCTCTTCAATCTCCATAAATATTCCTCTCTTTTTAATAGAGCATCCTTCTTACTTTTTAAATCAACAATCAAAATTCCGTCTTTAGCAGATAATTTGATAGACATATTTCTTAGCAAGATTTCGATTATTTGAGATTTAGTTTGAAGCAACTCAACTCTTATGTTCTCTTCCCGTCACTTTTTTATCCAAGGTTTCACCACTTTCTTCAACTTTTTGAGTTTCTATACCATTTTTCCATAGCATTTAACCCTTATTGAACTTGGATAGAGGGCCATACTTCATGAACCATGCTAGAAAAGGTTTCATCCTTTAAGCAGACCTAATTAAATTTGAATGGGACCTTTTAATTTCCATTTTCCCCTTCTACCTACAGGGCTATCAGGAAGTGATATGACAAATTTGAGGCAATATTCCAGGATCTATAGCTTACACTATTAATAATAAGAGATCCAGTAAGGAAAAACCTATCAAGTCTCTTTCCTCCTCCTTAATTACCCATTCTTTTGGTCTTTCAAGTAGGGGATAATTTAGGCGGAATAATATCAATTAGGTTGTTTCTTCTAAAAATATCTTGGAAAAAAGAGGCTAACATGTCAACCAAAGACATCATACCCCAATTCTCATGAGAAAACATAGTAAATTTCAAATCTCCACCCATAATTAGGTTTGGTAAGCTAAGAACACCACTTGCTTAAACATTCTCCCAAAAAATTCTACTGTATTTGTAAGGAGCATATACATTTAACAACCTAATCGTTTCTTTGAAACCTTGAATTCTTCTTTCCAACAAAATTCCTTCCCTAGTTTTGTAAGGGGTTAACTTACATTTCCTAGGGTTCCAGATAGCTATCAAACCTCCATATTGTCCTTCTAAATCCATAGCACATGCCTCCTAGTATTTCAACAATTTCAATAGAACCTCACAAGCCTTCATTCCTTTTGTCATAGTTTCTTGGGAAAAGTAAATATCAGCTACATTAGACATAAAAACCTTTTGAGGGAACTTATTTTAGGGCTTCCCCCTATCCCTCTAAAATTTAAGGATATGCACAACATTACGTAACAACCATGAGGAGCTTCTAGGCTCTAACCACCCCAAAATCTCTTTTTGAAAAGGAAACTTCTGCATTTTGAATTCTTACTGATAGGGGAATGTAACCCCCTTCTTTGCTCCAACCTTCCACCTCATAGCCCTCATCTCCAGTCATCTCATCCTTCTTTTTATTCTTCTTCCTTATTGTAATATTTTGATGTCTAATAGAGGTTAAGGAAAAACCTATCATGTCTCTTTCCTCCTCCTTCATTACCCATTCTTTTGTTCTTCCAGGTAGGGGAAAATTTAGGCATAATAATATCAATCAGGTTGTTTCTTCTAAAATTATCTTGGAAAAAAGAGGCTAATAGGTCAACCAAGACATCATACCCCAATTCTCATGAGAAAACTTAGTAAAGTTCAAATCCCCACCCATAATTAGGTTTGGTAATCTAATAACACCAGCTACTTCAACATTTTCCCAAAAAACTCTATAGTATTTATAAGGAGCATATATATTTAACAACCCAATCGTTTCTTTGAAACCTTGAATTCTTCCTTCCAACAAAATTCCTTCCCTAGTTTTGTAAGGGGTTAACTTACATTTCCTAGGGTTCCAGATAGCTATCAAACCTCTATATTTTCCTTCTGAATCCATAGCACACGCCTCTCAGTATTTCAACAATTTCAATAGAACCTCACAAGCCTTCATTCCTTTTGTCATATTATAATCCTCCCTTGTCCAAAATGGTCAATTTTTCCTAACTTAGGAGTCATTTAATCATTATTGAGTCCACTAGTATCATTAGGTCCACTTGGCCTAAGGGGGCCACATGTCCCAAGCACTAGATTATGGGGAACACCGATAGAGGTTAATTGGAATTGACTGCACCTTCATGCATCAGTTTAGGCACCTCCTAGACTAATCTCTACAATTTAGGAGCCACTGGGAGTGCTGACACCAACCTCCTTCAATTTTTGGTAGTTGGTGACTAGTTAAGCCTAGTTATGCTTCAGTTACATTCAGTTAGATGTCCTCCAATTCAGTTAGCACCATTCGTTGCATGGCTGCATGTGGGAAGGCTTCCTTTCTCACCTACCACATCAGTTATACTAGTTTAACTAATTATAATTGATTGAGAGATTGAATTAGACAACTGGATATAGCTAGTTAAGCTCTGATAGTGATTTAGACACTTCCAGTTAGCCATGAAGTCAGATTGAGTTAGTCAATTCAAAATTACCTCTCATGGATTCGAATTGTATGGATATTAATTCCATTGTATTGTATTGTAACCATTATCTAGGTTAGTTTTGATTAATGAAAGCAATTATACAACTGCAACTCATGATTGCACTGTTTCATATCATTTTTTGAGTAAAATTGTTTTGTGGAATATTCTGTAAGTTTTTTCTTGGTCCTTAGATTGTTGTGTGTTCAATTTTGATATGGTATCAGATCCATGGAAGGACAAGGCTATTCTTCTATAGATTTCTTGCTAGATCTATGAAGCAATTTGAGCAAAAAGCTCAAAAAAATTCCAACTCTGCACTAGAAGCGTAGAGTTTACCACATAATTCCTAGAAGATTACCTTGTTGATCAAGATTTCTTTATTGAATAAGCCAGGTGTGATGAAAACTCCAAAAGTGCAGGCTATTCGATCTTACTTTGGTTTTTTTGTATAATTGCAGGTACAACTTCATATGGATTCGAAATTATCAATTCCTCTTCTTACTCCATCCACAAGATATTCAGAATGGAAGATGAAGATGATTTCATCTCTAAAGAGAAAATATATCTATTAGGTATCTATTGGACTTGGTAAAGAGTCTTATGAAAATGAGAATGATTGGATAAATGACGGTGATCGAGGTTTTGGAACAATATTTCTGGCCCTTTCTCCAAGCTTGCGCTACCTTATCGATTCTGCTGAATACCCAAAGGATCTTTGGACAAAATTTGATAGAACCTTTAGTAAGCACAATGAGGATCATAATAGAAATTTGGAGATCACACCCAACACCACAAGAGTTCTTTATTGAAAAGTCTCGGCCTCTATTCTCTCCGATGAAGTTGTTCAAGATGAAGAAGAAGCAGAATCTTCCACACACACTCAATTCGAATTGAAGAAAGTCTCCTTGCAGTGACTCCTTATCCTGCTGCTTTGGAAGTTTATGAGATATCGGATATCTCATCTTCTGATATGGCTGATTCAAAAGAATAAATTTCAATATCTGATATTGAAGAAAAACTCTCCTTCCATTCCTTGCAAACATTCTCCAGTGATTCTCCTTTAAATTCCGCACAAAATTTGCCAATGATTGCTTCAGAATGTGAAGAGGAATTTGATTTCTCTCCCTCTAATGTTTCTGTTGGTGTGGAGATAAGTAATACCTTGAATATTTTGGAAAAAATATCATATTTTAAGAGTGATCCATTCACTCTCCTTGATCTAGAGCTTCCAGTAAATTCCTACAGGATTGCATGCACCAATACTCAGAATTTTGAAGAAGGAGAAAATTGTGCATCTACCATCTCAGTGGAGCACACTCTTGGATCTGATATGATATTATTTGGATCTGATCTGATATTATTTGGTTCAAGCTTTAATTTTCAATATATTTCAGTAATTCTTGTAGATGCTCTCACCAATTTTGGTGTGCAAAATCAAGTACCGCAACTCTCCTTCAAAATTGCCGCCGAGGATTTGATGGGATTCCACACTTTTGGATCTGATATGATATTATTTGGATCTGATATGATATTATTTGGTTCAAATTTTAAGTTCCAAGAGCCTTCAGTCATGCTTGTATATGGTCTCATCAATTTTGGTGTGACAAATCAAGTACCACAAGTCTCTTTCAAACTTGCTGCTCGGGATTTGATGTTGGTTTCCTATTATGAGTTTTATGATATTGTATTTTTTGAATCATTGGTTATTTATGAATCTATATCAGATTATGGATCTCAAGCATTCAGTTTCCACATTCCCAAGGCTTCTCTACCTTTGTATTTGATCACATGCTCATCTCCTCACATAACTAGTAAAGATGGAGACAATCTGCATCCCCGTGGACACATGCTCCTAACACTTGGAGCTGATTATACCTCACATGGTTTGATGTTCAAGGCTGAAATATATCAGTTTCTTGGGTGCTCCTCACATGGTTTGAATTCTCAAGCACTTTTTCTCTCTTATCACTTGATTTCAGTTGCTCTACATGGGTCTAGTTTTCATCTAGCAGATGTCTATATTTCTTATTTAGTTGAGCATATTATTCTTATTCCAAAGAGGAAGATTCCTCTAGACATATTGTGTTATTTTGGATTCAAATGTTCACATGCACAGTCTTAGGATGTTTTTGCACAAAAGAACCAAGTTACTGGATTTGTTGTTGCACAGTGCTGCAAATTGCAACAAAATTTTCATAAGTTTTATTCAAAACTTGTTTTCTTGATTCACTGCTTAGTTTGAGGGGGGGTATATTTTTTGCCATAAGGTTTTTCCCTGTTTCCTTAGTTGTATTAAGCAGTTAATTTTTTCATTTTAGTTGTAATGGGTGACCTTTGGTCTTAGTTACTAGGGCCCGTAGTTTTCCAAGTTAGGATTATAATACTCCCTTGTCCAAACTGGTCAATTTTGCCTAAATTAGGAGTCATTTAGTCATTATTGGGTCCATTAGTACCACTGGGTATACTTTGACTAATGGGGACACATGTACTATTCACTAGAGTGTGGGGAACATCGATAGAGGCTAACTATAACTAACTACACCTTCATGCATTAGTTTAGGCACCTCCTAGACCAATCCCTACAATTTAGGAGCCACTGGGAGTGCCAACACCAACCTCCTTTAGTTGATGGTAGTTGGTGACTAGTCAAGCCTAGTTATGGATTAGTTACATTCAGTCAGATGTCCTCCATCTCAGTTAGTGCCAATCTTTGCATGGATGCATGTGGGAAGGCGTCCTTTCTCACCTACCACATCAGTTAGACTAGTTTAACTGATTCTAACTGATTGAGAGAATAAATTAGACAATTGGAGATAGCTAGTTAAGCTCTGATAGTGATTTAGACACTTCCAGTTAGCCATGCAGTCAGATTGAGTTAGTCAATTCAAAATTACCTCTCATGGATTTGAATTTTTTGGCTATTAATGCCATGGTATTATATTGTAACCATTATCTAGATTACTTTTAATTAATGAAAGAAATTATACAGCTTCAACTCCTGATTGCACCATTTCAAATCATTTTCTGAGTAAAATTGTTTTGTGGAATCTTCTATAAGTTTTGTCTTGGTTTTTAGATTTCTGTGTGTTCAATTTTAATAAATTTAGGCGGAATAATATCAATCAAGTTGTTTCTTCAAAAAATATCATGGAAAAAAGAGGCTAACAGGTCAACCAAAGACATCATACCCCAATTATCACGAGAAAACATAGTAAAGTTCAAATCTCCACCCATAATTAGGTTTGGTAAGCTAAGAAAACCACTTGCTTCAACATTCTCCCAAAAAACTCTATGGTATTTGTAAGGAGCATATATATTTAACAACCTAATCGTTTCTTTGAAACCTTGAATTCGTCCTTCCAGCAAAATTCCTTCCCTAGTTTTGTAAGGGGTTAACTTACATTTCCTAAGGTTCCAAATAGCTATCAAACCTCCAGTTTGTCCTTCTGAATCCACAGAACACGCCTCCCAATATTTCAACAGAACCTCAAAAGACTTCATTCCTTTTGTCATAGTTTCTTGGAAAAATTAAATATCAGCTACGTTAGACTTTAAAAACCTTCTGAGGTATCTTATTTTAGGGCTCCCCCCTATCCCTCTCAAATTTAAGTATATGCACAATATTACGTAACAACCACAAGGGGCTTTTAGGTTCTAAGAACCCCAGAATCTCTTTTTGAAAAGGAAACTTTTGCATTTTGAATTCTTACTAATAGGGGAATGTAACCCCCTTCTTTTCTCTAACCTTCCACCTCGCAGCCCTCATCTCCAGTCATATCATCCTTCTTTTTATTCTTCTTCCTTTTGTAACATTTTGATGCCGCTAATAGAGGTTAAGGGTTTTTTAGGAGGGGGGATTTGAAGGCTTGCTAACATATATTGGTAGAGGAGAGCCAATAATTTCTCCTAAAATACCTTTGTCCCTATCCACAGGGTTCCCATTTTGTTTCAGTCCCTTAATTAAAAAATCCTTCTTTCCTGGATTGGAGGCAACTGAGAATTATCACTCAAAAGAGGGGAGAATAATTGACCATTAGAATACTTCACAATGGGAGAAAACACTGAAGAAACATATTTAATCACACATTCTCCTTCCCTCAAACCATCAATATCTTCTATTCTACTATCAAAGGATAGGAAACCTTCCTTCCCTTTCATAACCCTATCTTTTGAGCCTACACTTCCATACTTTCCAATTTCTACAAGAAAAAGTTCATTTTCCCTCTGAATTAAAATCAATATATTTACCCTCCAAATTCCTATCAAAAACTTGTTCTACATATTTGATAAAGCACAACTCTTTTGATGACATATGTTCATAAGGGATAGGGGAATCATTAGAAGACTTACCTTCAGAAGAAGCTTCATCCGTTGCCGCCACAGGACCTGACTTAGGAATATAATAACGAGAGGCTTGAATTTATGCCCTTCTTTGATAAGGGGCTTCCTGGATACCCAAATATTTTTGAAACGACGAACGACAATCAACCCTAAGATCTTCCATGCTTCTGCAAACTAGACAACGAAAGGGTATCCATTTGTAATCCAATCTTTGTTCGATAATTTTATCCCCTGATCTTAAATTTACTTTGTATGGAAGGCCCTCAGTCATATCAAACTCCTTATAACCCTTTCCATCCTTCTGTCCCCTAAACGAAACATTTCAGGATTAACATAAATCTAGCCAGATGATTGGCCACACTTTTTAGGACCTCCTTAGACCAAAATTGAATTGAAAAGCTAGGTAAAAGCATAGAGTGGTGCTTCTTAGTGTTTTTTTCTTATTTGGTTTGAAGTTGACAATGAACTGCCACAATACCAAGGAACCTTTCTTTAAGACCCAAAAAATTTCAAGAATTTGTTGAGCATGTTCTTCCAAGGGGAAAATAAAGAAAAACCACCCATTGAGAAGCCCTAAAACATGTGTAGTGTAATCAATTACTGGATTCTATTTCTACTTATTCTATGCAATCAAATCCACTTTGTTCATCTTTTCATACTCTAGATGACCCATCAGATCTCTTCAGGTCATTCTTTCGACCCTTTCTAGCATTAGATCACGACCCACTATGAAATATGCCACATCTTGTTTAACTTTGATCTCTTTGAGTTTCTTTCTTAAAGGCGCCCTTTCCCCTAAAATCCTTTGAATAAATTGGGCCTCCTTTGAATCCTCCAAAACCCTTCTACCTACTTCACAGACCCCTTTCTTGAAAGACTTCTATGTATATTACAAACATTCTAACGACAAACTGATGCTCGGGTTTAACCCTTTTCCTTTTGTTATTTTAGCTCACAATCCAACATATCATCTCCGTCTGTCAAAAGTAATCTATACACCTCATCATCCCAACAAATATCTACCTTATATATAGTCGTTGTCACCTCCTTAACATTTGAATGAAACCTGAGCTCCCACTTACAAGGATTGAAAAATTTCTTTTTTTTCGGCATTAGTGACCACCCCCCTTGGCTTCGCTAAGTTATCTTAGATGGAGGAGTCAAGTGTTAAGTTATAGAAACTTGACTCATGACTTTCCCCCAAGGACACACCCAATGGCTTGAATATTTCTACCACATCACCCTAGTTGTGTATTAGGTGGCAACAAAAAATAAGAACTATGTTTTGTATCCTCTCTTAAGCACAATGAAATACAATCTACACCATTAAGATACAATTTCTATGCTCTAAGATGCAAAATGCAATAACTTACAGGAAGACCTTGTTTTTGGTCTATTTATTATGTTACAAAAAGAAGTTAATTGCAAATCATCACGTGATTCCTTGCACTTTTTGTTGTTAAGCTAGGGAATCACATTCCAAAAAAAAATTAGTGTTTCTTCTAAGTTCACTGGATGAATAAATTACTTAGTAATCTTAAACTTGATAAGGTATCATTTAAAACCACTTGAAATCATATTGTTGCAAACCAAATATCCAAATAAGAATAAAATTGACCCCATTCACTAATTCCATTCCTAAACAAGTAAAATTTAGAATGAAAGAATGATAATCCTCTTTGAGAGTGAGACCTTCTATTACAAAATATCAACTACATAACATAATATTATAATTTAAACGAGTCTCCTTAATGTATAAATATGAGATAACAAGGGCTAGAACGAAATAATAAGACTACATGAATTTAATTAATATAATGATAAATAATTAGGGGTAGAGAATATAGGATTCACATTCTCCTCCCCTTCAAACAATTGTTACCCTTAACATTGATCAACTATGAATATTTCTATACAAAGAACTCATCTTCCCAAGTTGCATATTTTATTGAGATGTTCTTCCATTTGATGAGGTACTCAATAATTGACCTATTCCTTAGATGCTCTTTCTTCAATGTCTCCTTTAAGTTCTAGTATGTTTTTTATCATCTTCAGCAAGCTCTATGTTGACATGTCGAAATGACCTTGGCCAACAACAAGGGTTACCCATGATGAAAAGTCCCAATTAAAATTGACATGGTTTGGGATAGGGAACCCATATGGGTTTTTGCTTGGAAACCATTAATTCTTTTTATTATTTGGTTTAGTGATTATAACCCATTTCATTAAATATTATTTTCTAAACTAAAGAATGAAGTGTGTATAATCTAAGATGCAAATGCATTTGTCCAGAAATTACTAACAAAAATGATGTAGTAAGGACAAAACCAATCATGTTCATTTCAAAATTTCATGAATTAGTTCACTAAAAATAAACACAAGAATATGAGTAAATGGATACAAAGCTATAATAGTCTAGCATTAAAACAACTATTTACAACCTTACACTCACAAATTCATAAAAACACTTCCCTAAAACATAAATAAGAATTACTACAACTACACCTATAATAATCTACAGTGCTCACACATTCTTACACAATCCCAAATGCTAAGAAAATAGAGGTTAATAGTACACAATATATGTATGCACACATGAATCAAAATTATCTAGAAAATTGCTTGGCCAAGCCTTGGCTTCTCCTCATTAGAATTTCGCAAAACAATTTACAAAAATTTACAAATAAACTATCCTCTTTCTTTGGGTAAAGGATTATATTTGTAATGTAATTCAATGGATTCTAGTTTTATAGGTCTCTTTCACCCTTGGGTGCACCCTTCCAAACCTCTTCATTTCTCAATTTTGTCCCTTTTCTTATTTGGCAATTCAATGTAATTCGTGAGATTTTTTTTATAGCTACAAATTGTTTTCTCACATGATATATTTACAAATGGGGACAATCTTTTTTCATTCCTTCTTCCTTTCTTACTGCATTAGTGCTATGTGATTCACATTTATTTAATTCTAATTTCATGCTAATATACAAGTTTGAAGCTTTATTCTTATTTTGTTATACTTGAAATCATCAAACCTTGATCAAAATTCACCCAAAAAATTGTAAATAAAAGAGGGTACATTTGTATCAAGAATCAACGCGAAGAATATCAGTAATCTAGTATCAATATTCTACTAAGCATGTCATGAAGTTCTTCAAATAAACTTTCAAGAACCTGAATTTTTCTCAATCAATAATACAAAATAAGAAGGACTAACAATAATTCAAGTAATGAATGTAAAATATCTGATAATATATCAAACTAATAAAATAAAAGAGAAATATAATAAAGAACCACCACCATCAACACTCAACCTTTTCCATATCCCCATTATAATGAAAAGGATCCATTCATGATGAAACCTCCCCTAAACTTGCTTAATGTCAAAAAGTAATAACTTGCCAATATACCAAAGGATTATGGACTAGATGATCCTTTCCCATGAAATGTAATTTTACATCATGGTTTTGTTAGAAATAATGTAGAAATGAGCTGGTAATTGGTTGACATTACAACCACAATAATTTATCATTGGAATAAGGTCTCGAGTTGGTTCTAGGGTGTATTAGCTATTTTTAGAGATCTAGATCCACCATTTTAGGATCTATAGAGTTTGTCGTTCTCCTATATATGTAACACATTTTCTCAATAATAAGATCATGAAGTTTGGTGTGGTTGAGATAGTTTGGTCTCAACATTTTGTGTACAATTGACTGAATCTTGTTGTTCTTGTCTTTTATCCATGTTTTGGTATCAAACCCAAGGGAAGAGTGTGAGAGTGATACATTATTTATTATTCATGCACATGGAAGTTGAAGCATAGGATGAGGCGATTAAGACTTTGTTATTATCAAAGAAAAAAAGGCAGTTTCCATCTCATAGAAATAGTAATCCCATGGGATACCCTATCCCATTCACACAAAGAAGATAAGAAGTACATCCAACAACATTTATTGAACATGATAAGACGATGAATGGTGGAATAGGATTGAAATTATAACCAGAGACAGTCTAGTAATAAGCTCTACATGGTTTCCATTTAGTGATTTTTAGGAAGTGATCTCTATGTCCAACAATGAAATGTGATCATAGCTTCATTTAAGGGGATAGAGTGTGAAGGAAAAGTCATGAAGGATGTTGTATGCCACTCTATTACTACCTAGTTTGAAACCACGAGCTTTCGAGCAGTGGTCCTTGTAGAATTCTGCCTTGGCATATCTTGATTTTCCACCTACACAACTCAACCTCCTGTAGCCACCTTAGCAACAAGACAATTTTTATTTGCCTTCAAAAATGGTCACACAACGACCATTGGGGGTTGTAATACCCCGTTTTTGACCCCAATTGCTTTAAATTATATATGATGTAAATAACGTTATTAAATCATGGTGTGGAGATCAAGGAAAATTCCCCACCATGGATTTAGTGTTTTATGTTCAGCAATTAAAATCAATGCAGATGGTTCACATGGTAGCTAGGCACAATATAATTTTAGACATCATGTAAATATGCAATTAATAAAAAATACCCACAAATATCTATGTCAATGCAACAATAAAGAGATGGGGGCATGATTTCACAAGGAATAGGGGGGGGAGTATTCAAATCCTTGAGCCAATAGGGTAAAGCCAAATGTTAATGGGAGAACCCATAAAGCTGTCAACTACCCATTTTTTCTTTTGTGCGCAATCATTTATTTCTTCCAGAAATTGGTTGAGTAAGTTAATGGCTTGGGGTGGGAAGAGTATGGCAGTCAATTTCGAATTAGGGAAGCCACCCATTTTTGGAAATCGTGTTTTTGACTTATGGGGCAGTTAAACACTCAAATATGCATGCCCAAGCCATTATTCACCCATACGTTTTGCTCTGTCACGCAGCTGGGGCTACCTATGTGTTTCCCTTCACGTTTTGACAGTTTCCATCATTTTCTCCATTGTTGGGAAGTTGTTTTTGTATGCTCAGTGGTTGGGCTCTCTCCTTCACATTTTTGTTGTTGTTTCCTCATTTCCATGGCTAGGAAAACCTATTTTTTATTGTTTCATGAATGGGAAGAGGAGAACCATAGGTTTTTTTTTGAATTCAGATTCACGATTTGGGTGTGAATGAAGGTTGTTTTTCTCCTGTAATGTCCATAGGCAATTTCTGAATTTGGATTCACGATTTGGGTGTGAATGGAGGTTGTTTTGCTCCTATAAAGTACATGAGCGTTTCTTGAAAACAAATTTACCTCCCAAGGTTTTTTCCCCTTTTTACCATTTTCATTTTTGGCTCCTAGGAACATTTTGTTCATACCCAACATTTGTATGTTGTTGTTTTGTAAACCCTTGTGTTGGTATGAACTGGATAGGAGTGGAAGAGGAACAGAATTGGCTTGGTAAATCTAGTGAAGAGAGGAATCTCACAGACATATCAAGAGGGGCTAGAAAATCCTTTCTGCACACCCTGAAGGGCACTAAAAGGGAAGGTATGGCTTGAAGGAACTATGTAGCAGTGAAGGGGATACTTCCTTATGTTGGGTGGTGTAGGAATTATGGAGGACAAGCCATACCTTGTGTAGGTGTCAATGGCTCCATGGTTGAGCTCACTAGATAGCAATTCTACCCTTCCATTTCCTTAGCAGTATGAGAAATCAAATTGTAGGTTAGTTTGAATGTGTCTTGATGTGAAGTTTGGCGAGGCTGAGTAAGTCCTGATAAAACCAACTAATTTTTGGCTTGTTTCCTTAGTAGTCCGATAAAACCAAATGTAGTTTTGTCTTGGCTGAATTTTGAATGTCTTGGCTATGTGTGATCCTGTTGTTGTTCCCTTATTCCTTGTGGGAATCATGCCCAGCGTGGAGGTGGCAGTGGTGTTGAGAGATTGATGAGCACAATTTCCTATGGTTGGGTGGAACGCTGTAACGACATAGCTAGTTGCGGGGAAGCTTCTTCTCCAGATAAGTATTTTCTTTTGTTTAATCTTTGCAACATATTTATTTTATAAATGATCATGAACATGGTGAATGCTTGAATGAATGATTTTCTTTCACTGTATATTTCATGTATAATGCATATGTACATATAATTTTATATTCAATGCATTTTATTATTATGTTCATGGGGATAGATTTCCCATTTTGACAGTAGCAGCAGTGTCGGTCGTGTCCTCTCCATCGTTGAGATTAGGGGAGGGGACATGATAGGGGTTCTCTCACTATTTCAAGTCTCCAACTCATCTTCATTGTTACCTTCAGTTCTGTTGAGGCCTAGAAAATCACAGGCAACAACAACAAGGGATTCTCCCCAGTAAACGTTCCCAACTAGCCCGTTACTGTTTGGTATGGGGAATCCGTCCTGTTTACGGTCGGGCTACCGTAGGTCAAAGTAACTAAAAATAAAAGGTTTTACCGGTTACGGCCCAGTCCACCGTGTATATTTTTAGTTTTTTTAATTTAAGTATGAGATGCAAGTGCCTATCTAAGAATGCAAATTGATAGAGAATACGAGGAGCATCACAATGTGATGTGCAGGTTCTTACCTCTTGTCTTAACTCTCTCGCATCTAAATCACACACAACAAGAAATTAAAACTAACTATCTAACCTATCCCTAGGGAGAAAGATTATCATCATCAATGAGTAATGTATTTATGCGCATGCATAAAGAAAAATCACAGATAACTGTTACTTATTTCAAAATACATGAACAATAATAGATAGATCAACAACAGATAGCAATTGTTTATGAACAACATTCATTACTCATAGTGGAAATTTCATAGAATAGGTGACCATCACCCTTCTATTGTAGGTGACCATCACCCTTCTATTGTAGGTGACCATCACCCTTCTATTGACATCTATTGTAGGTGACCATCACCCTTCTGCAATTTTTGGTACAGGCTGCTCTCATTTTCTTCACAGTCTTCTTGAACTCTTCTGCAGTGTTTATTGCAAACTCTAACAAGTCATAATCCTAATTTAAGCTATGTTGATCTTTAGCTGGTAAATATGCAGGGATTTCTTCATTGGTCTCTATCCTTACTATCCTTCCAGTCAGGACTTCCAAAATGTCCTGAGACCTATCTACAAAATATGAGGTAGTTTCCAAGATTTCCTCCAACCTGCTATCTATTTGTAAGATTTTACATCTTTCTTCCTCAATAGAAACTTGCAGTTGGTGCATTCTTCTTCATTGGGATAGAACATGCTCCTTTAGAGGCTGGATATCAGTTTGTTGTTCACTAGCATCCTTCAGTGATGCTGTTAATGAAGCAATCTGTCCTTCAAAACTTGCCACCTGTACTTGGTATTGCTTTTCCCTTTCTTCTATGGTGGCCCTCTATGCCTCCAACTTAGCAACTTTTCTCTACAGCTGATCCTTTTCTGCACTCAAAGTTTCATATGATACTTTGAGGTCATTGTTCTTTGTCTTCAACCCTTGATATTCCAGCTGTAACTTATGTAGTTCTGCTAGACTATTCTAAGCCTCCCGTTCATTCTTCTCTACTGAGACTTCCAAGGTGATCTTGCTTTCCTTAACTCATTATGCATATCTTCAAATTTTCTCTTTAACTTGTTACCTTCATCCCTCTCCTTTCTTAGAGTGTCCTTTAACTGTGCTGCATTTTTCCTTGATTGCTCAAGGTCTATCATCAGTCTATCCACATTGTCTTCAGTGCCCTGATTTAATGCCACCCCAGCTCTGGCTGTCAATCATGGATCTGCATCTGTCCCATGCACCAAATTTTTATCAGTAATCACCATACCTGATTGTCCCCCTGTTTCAACTTTCTTCTCAGTTCTCTTGACAATCCTCTTTTTCTCCTTGTCATAAAAGATGGTGCTGAAATCAGGGGCTTCTTCTCCTTCTTTCTGCATAAAAGGTATCAGGTTCAAACCAGAAAACACAACCTATCCTTAGGTGCTGCCAAAAGTTGCAACAGATTCCTAAGGGTTATGATTGTCTTGCCCATGCCCTTGGTTAGTATGCTCCTGTGCTTCTTGTGTATCCATAGGATCAGTAGTTCGCTGGTCTATTTTAGACCCTATCAGTCTCAGACCTTCAGTTTCCTTTTGTTTTTTCTTTATTTCTTCATCTTCCTTCTTCTTTCTTTTTCTTTTCTTCTTCTTCCTTCTTTGCTGCTTCTTCTTCCTTCTTTGTTGCTTCTTCTTCAAATTTCTTTCTTTATTCTTCTTCATTCTTAAGCCAACTTTCTACCTCCTGTGCTAGTCTCCTAGCATCCTCTTCTTTCTTTTTGGCTTCTTCTTCCTCAGCTTTCTTTTGTGCGGTTTTTCCCTTACCTCCCACACTGGTGATATTCTGTTTAAACCTTCTCTTCAATGCAGTCATGTTCCTTGCATCACTGAAGACTTCTTCATCCTTATCCCAGAAATTTGCATATTCAAAATGAACATTTGCTTCTTTGCAATGCTCTGTAACCTTCTTTTGGGAGTCATTCTTGTGGAAGCTCATCTCCCCAAAATGAAACTGCTCCAATTCCTGTACAAATTCAATAGCTTGTTTAATATTTTCAAACTTATAATTCCCTATCCAAAAATGGATAGCAGGGTAGGCTGCCTTCTTGTGTTCAAACAAAAATATTTTGACACCATCCAGATACACCTGCATAACTGGTTCTTTATGTACCACATAGTCAGTGGCATACTGAGGTAGTAGAGAAGGTGCCCTAGAGCAACCATACATTCTAATGTACATCCCCTCTTCATTCAAATAATAACTCCCATGTTCCTCAATGAATTTGAATGCCTCCTTCGACATACAGTTGCATTATGTCAGGAAGATTAAAGTGTATAAAGGCATAATAAAATGTTCACATATCTCCTTATAGTGGCTATAATATTTGTGTGCCCACAATAGCTTGTATGCATTGTACACAGGGGTTCTGTCCCTATCCCAAATGCACCTTAAGGCTGGAAATGGCTGGGTACATAATATATAGTCCACTAAGGTGGAGCTCATATAAAACTCATATTTCTTCTGGGACACCCCTCCCAAAGATGAAGATATATAGGCCAAGAGACTGTTGGACACAATGTTTTCCTAGTTGAAAATAGTCCCCTGGGTGGCCACATAGAAAATAATGGGAATCCATCCCAACTTGAAACTTTTACCATGATCCCTCCCAAACACTCTGTTCAGCATCAACACTATAAACCTGTAAGGAGTTCGGAGAGTGGCTGTATCATACTCTCCTGATGGCCTGGTTCAGAAGTTCTTCCCAGGTATCATCATTCTCTTCACTGTTTCAACTAGGTCCAAATTGATCTCTTTTAGCCAACTTTTAGTTAAGTATACTTGGGCAGGAGGTAGGTGATATGCTAGTGAGACATAACTAGGGCTGTATGCTGCATAGCCCTATTTGGTAGTATTTTCCAAGATCATTGTAGTCACATCTTCTTTAGGCAGAATCCAATTGATCACCTCTGAGCATGGGAACATCTTAGGTCTAGTGGCCACCTTCATCAGAGAAGATTTCTCGATGTTGGCATATATGGTCAGTTCCTCGAATCCTGCATCAGGCACATCTTGATTTGAGATCATCTGATATATCTCACCCCACTTGTAGTCTGGCTCTACTCCAGTGGTGGCTCTGGTGTCTTCATAGATATATTCCACCTTAGTAATGACTTCCACATCTGGGTCTCCCTCAACAACAGGAGCCTTCTTCCTTTGCCTTTTTGACATATCTCCTTTGAGGAAGTTTCCCTGTCACAGACCAAACATGCTTTTAAGCTATTTGGGCTTTTAATCAGTGTTCTAAGAATGAAGAGAAATTGTATAAAAACTTTTACCTCGTCCATATTCTCAGCAGAGAAAATTAATGCAAAAACAAGCAAAAAGAACCTCTACAAGCTAGGTCTGAAAAATGCTAAGTCTGTCTGCAACTAAACATGACCCCAATAAAAATATGCACTATTAAATTGAAAATGCAATCCAATTCCTCACAAAAACGAAACATCCTATTTAGTAATTGAAAATGCGGAAAAAAAAACCTCCAGCATCCCATAAAAATAGGGTAAAAATCCACGACGAAAGAAGAACTAAAAACTCCCTCCCCGGATGGCCATAAGCAAACCCAAAAAAAAACCGTGCAGACAGCATAACGCTTGTCTGCACCAACTTCCTTCAGACAGGTGTTTATCTTCCATAATGACTTACAACAGGCTCAAGAAAACAAAACCCACCTACCGTAAATGCTGTGAAACTGACTAATACTTCACGCCATAATCATACAAATTCAATCTAGAAATCTAACCACACCACGGCGGGAAAACCCAACCAGTGAAAGACCCTAGTTCCCAAAACAACTCATAACATCAGAGGAAGGAACAACTATGGTTGGACTACCTAGAAAATGAGTTGCAGTCGACGGGATGGTCCAACACTTCCATGGCAGCACCCCAAACGCACGAAATCCCGACAGCTAGGCACGGATGCACAGTTTGACTCGAGGACGGAGGCAAACGTGAATTCACAAGGGTAAGAATAAAATAATAACCCACCCAATATATAGACTTTGGTGAAAAAGTGTTGGCGGGAAAAACTTCATCGGCAAGTGGACTAACTAGGGATCAGGCGATTAGTTTGATGAGAAACTGCAACTGTGGGCGATGGACAGAGTATGGGCTCCGTGGCCAAATAAAACGCTAGTGAAATAAACACTAGAAACTGCAGTATCGGACATCATAACGACTACAACATTGGATGGTTAGTTCGCTAAGGGTCCGCATCGATGGAAAACAATCAAACTAAGGGATCCGCAGCAAATAAAACATATCGACGAAAACCATAACAGAACATCGGCAAGCGGAACAACTATATGGTGGATGTTTAGTTCGCTCAGGAGCCGCAATGGCGGAAAGCAATCATACTACGGCTTTCGATAAAAGTCATGAAACGTTCCAATAATGAAGAGAAAACCAAAATAATGAAAATCAATAAACCACAGAATCAACGAGGGTAAGAACTAAACCATCGGAAAGTTTTCCATCTGCCCTCCGGAACGGCGACAACCTAGAAGACTAATGCTCCGATAGTGATAAGCAAACATCGCCGAAAGTCAAAAAGTGAAAAGAATAAGAAAAAGAGATAAACCATCTGTTAAAAAACAAGGCTTTAGATCGGATCACTCATTATTTAGCTTCTGCAACGGTGGTTACGTAGAGAACTACGACCTCGATTCATTATTCAAAAGACTTCCGACAGCGAAAAATAAAAACTTCAAGCTCAAGTCAAACAAAAGATAGTCATTCAAACTTTTGAAAATGGCAAACAATTTACCCCAACTCAACCTCAAGATCCAAAATTATAGTAGAAGACAACATAGTTCAGCAATTCAAAACAAATCCAAGCAAGACAAAATTTTAAAGGAGGGTCCAAATTTTTTAGAAAATTTGGGAAATAGTTGCAACTGCAACAATTTCATTTCTTAATATTTATGCACTTGGTCTAAACATTGATAATGCTCCAACTTGAGATCTCTTCCCTTAGATCTGAATGACCCACTCATTGATATTTCTTGGGAAGTTGTATTAACATATCCCATTTGACTTGGTCAAATTGTTTATCAGATTGCTTCCTATAAGTAAATAACTATCAATTTCAAATTGAGGTAATTTCAAGTAAAATTTGTTCATTATTTTGAGGTTGCAGAAATTTTATCTTTTGGTAAACGATGGCAAATCCATTGACATATTTAAATGAATAAACTAAATCAGCACTACAAGGAAAAGGCCCCATAGTAGAGATATAGTGGAAGCTTTTAGTGTTATAAGATTGATCCAAATTGTCAATAAAACCTTTGCTACAACCTCTATTAATGGTGCCAGATGTTTTGGTAGAGGTTTTCACGAAATTTTATCATAACTAAATAAACTCGGTAGTCAGAGATGTTGTGAAGGTTTTTTAATCAGTTTTCTTTGTTGCAATAAGTGCATTGACACGACCAAACATGCCAATGCAATGATGCCTTTAATTACCAACACACATCAGGGAACCACAAAAATTTATAGGCATTGATGCTTGATAATAATATATGCACCGGTGCACACCAAAAAAATTAATGGTACCTGTGCTTTATAACACTATATGCCGCAATGCAATAAACAAAATATAGCATTGATGCTTATTTACTATCGAAAATCATTGGTGCACTATACGAAAGAAAACACACCCGTGGATTTGACTAGGACGTTGAATTTTGTTTCATTTTTAAAATTCAACGGTGTGGTCACAATATAGTGGTGTCCAGTGTGTTTATGGAGAAAGAACATGGGCGTAATAATAATAGAGCACTGGGGCATGCAACGAGTAGTTTGTTTTACATGTTCTCATTTGCTTTAAATGCATCACTGCTAGATTTACTTGAACACATTGATGTGATTAAAAGCATCAAAAGCAATGGTATTCATTTTCTGTTTGGTGATCAGAGCCTAGTGTCATCGCAGTGAAATATATATATTTTATTTTTATATTTTTAATTTCAGTATCCATCATAGATGAAAATAATTTTTTATTATAGTATTCATATAATTTTAATTTTAAATATTGCATTTGGATAAGATGATTGGATTAAATTGTTATATCATAATTTTTTTAATTTTTTCATATATTGTAATATTTAGTCGACTATCCATAAATTTAATATATCATCAATGTAAAATTTCACAACGACATTGGACAATGCAATACATTAATAAACTTTATTCTATTATATATGAATAAGAGGCGCTTTGACAAAAAATAATGGGACAACATAAAGTCCACAATAATCAAAATGTTAACATGCATGTAATTTTTACACTTATTGGTAATTTGTTGTCTTTCAATTCAGACACTATGGACCCAATACATTTACAAAATGTATGATTTTCACAGGAAATTATTTCAAAGTATAAACCAGCTTGCATTAACATCCAAATATATTGATCCTTATTCTTTGTTGGAACTGTTGTCAATGCTCGAGCCACTTGCATGACTTGGGTTGTTTGGTAGAATGTTTTGTTTGTTAATTGCTTCAATTTTCTTCTTCTTCTTTAACTTCCACCTACAAAAATAAAAATAGAGTTTAATGAGTGTATCCACATTGGTGGAAGTATGAAAATTAAAATAAATAATATATATGAATGTAAATTGAAAAGCAACATACTATAGAAAGAATCAAGTCTAAATGATACACATTCTTTCAAAACCAAATATCATGCCTTTTACTCAAAAACTCTTCTATTGGCTTCACTCCATACTTCGTTTCTTGCAAGTTTTATACCCCATAACAATTAATAGATTTAATATAAAGGATTTTTGGTGTTCCATTAATTATAAAATGAGAGAAGTAAAACAACATATACACTTACAAATTCCACAATTAATTTTTTATACACTAACATAGACTCGCAACCCCATGCTTAACCCATTGTTAATCAATTCTTTTGATTATTCTTCATTGTATGTTAACACCCATTTAAAGAAATCCAAGGATGGTCGGTGTAAATTAAAATATAAAGATCACAACTAATATGAAATCTTAATATTTTATAAGGAAATCACAACTACTCACAAACTTTGTTATCAACCCCTTTTTTCCTTGTCGTTGTGTCTTATGTGTTGAATGAGTTCCACTTTGTTTTATTTTCTGCAAGAAAACAATTGAAAATTAATATTTAATTCTAAATTAATTAATTATATGTACATAGCAATAAAATTCAATGATTTCATACATTTGAAGCACGTTGTTGTTGAGATGGATCCTCTTGTGATGTAATTATATCCATTTCCTTGACCATCTCCTTGTACTTTGTTTTTGACATCCATACTAGCATATTTGGAATATCACTTCATTCATCCTTTGGGATTTTCATAATCTTCCTGAAAAATTATAATAACATTAATTTATTATCATACTGATATGAAAATTAATATAGATTAATGACTTACACTACGCAAAGAATTTTGTAGAGAATAATAATAATAATAATAAACACTGTCAGAGCTGACATGGTTTCAAACAACCCAAGAAGTGGTCCCATCACACCTAATGCCTTTTATATTATAAAACCAAAAACCCATTAAATTTAAAATGCCTAAAAATAAATTAGAATTGTGAAACAACAGAGGGAGTTAAATCCTATTGTAAACTTTTATAGCCACATAAAATGAAAGGAAGGAACAAGAAAACAAGTGTTCCAATGTTAAATGTAACTATGATTAAAAAAATAAAATTATTTCTATATTTATTTAAAATCTAAATAGGAAACTAAGTAAATAATGCATTATGATCAATAGTAATAATTTGCATGCCCACAGGGGTTAGAGCAATTGCTAATCACTAATTGAGAAGAGTAGTTGTAAATAGAAGGCCACGAGTTCAAATACCCCGTGGGCACTTACAAAACAAATAACAGTAATTTACATACTTGAAATTTTACTATCCACGGTTTTTTATGATTCATCATACCTTACAAATTTCGGTATTCAAAATAATCCAATTTCTCCAAAATCCTCTCTAGTAAGTCCCTCTTCAAAAGATCTCCCCTCGAAATTTAGGAAAAATAATGAAATAGTGATTAGGTTTTTTTAAACACTTTATATAATTTTTTTGAAAAAAAATTCCCTCTCCTTTTCAAGTTTATGTGAAAAATAATTTGTGCATTTTTTTATTTTTTATTTTTTGGATATCGATGCGCTATATATATAGGTGCATTGATGCGTCATAATAGAAAACACATCATTAAGATATATCTTTGTTGCTAGGTTTCTGTGGTGCATGTTTTCAGTATAGATGTTCGGAATATCCACAGATCTCATGATTTACATCGACGTTTCGAGTCCACATCAGGACTCATCATCAGGATGCTGTGTCGAAGAAGAGTAGGTGATGTCGATCTTCATCATTAATACTGAAATGCAGAGAGTATCTGTTTGAATTGTCGGGATAATTTTGGTTTTTAAGTGTCGGCTAGGGTTTAGTTTTTTAGGTTAAGAATAATTATGCTTATCAAATATTTTAATTTTTGTTTATTAATTAATGGCGTTAATAATCTTTGACTAATTAACTATAGTAAAGATGTTCATCAATAACATAGATAATTAGTGATAAAATTATAATGTTGTTATGTTAATGTTATATTTATATTTAATAATGTTATTTTTATAAAATATGCATTGTAGTCTTTAATATCTAGGTTATATAAAAATAGTAGATGTAATGTTAAAATTATATTAAAGAGTTATTATTGTTGAAAAAGTTAGTAATTATTAATAAAATTAATAAATTAGTTGCAAATTTTTAGGGTTTAAATTAAATTTTATTAAAATTATTAATTTTCATGTTGATAATAGTTATAACATTGGGTTTGTAATTTAATGTTTTATGATATGTAGTTTAAGTCTTTAATATTGATAATATTTTCAACTCAGGATTAAGTTAGGGTTTATTTAAGGTTGAAATTTAATATTGTTATTTGAATTAATTTTATGATTCTTAGTATTATTAGATTTAATGCTTAATATAATGTTTAGTATTATAAGATTTAATGTTTAATATAATAGTAGTGTAATGTAATTAATGTTTTTAGACTTTAAATCTTTGTGCTAGTTAGTGGAAAAAAGGACCCGTCTCAATAAAAGGAATAGTATTCAGACAATGGTGGAAGCTAAGGTCTAATTAATGTTGTCTATTGTGGTTTAAGAGTGGTGGGAGCCAACTAGTACTGACTTCCATGCCTCGATTTATGTTTAGATTGTTGGGGTGCTTTCTTATTTCTAGGGCCTCTCTAAGTTTTCTTTTAAAGTAGTGATTTTCTTTTGCTAAGATCTTGGTGTCTTCAAGGCATAACTAGTGTTTTGTTTTCTGGGAGTGTTCTGCTAGTGTCGAGGTTTGGGTTCATTCATTTTTTATGTTAGCTTTGTGTTCTTTTAGTCTAGTGTTAAAGGAGAGGCCAGTTTCGCCAATGTAGCAAAGCTCACAAGAGCAGGATACCTTGTAGATGCCTCTGCATTGTTTGTGATCAATCAGGACTTTGATGGGTCTGATTTTTTGCTTAAGGGTTTGTATGGTTTTGAAAGAGGTTGTGATATCCTTGTTTTTGAGAACTTTAGAAATCTTGTCGACAACCCCTTTTATCATAAGGTAAGTAGGCTCTTTTGTTAGGTTTTTGTGTATCGTTATTCTTTGTATCGTCTTTGTTTGTCCTTGTGGTGTGAGTGTTGGTCTTATTCATGGTTCTTTCTAAAAATTTCTTGATATCTTGAGAGTTATAGCCTATGTTCTTGAAGATGTTGGTGAGGTGGATATTCCAAACATCTATATTGAAAAGATATATATTTTTTAAAAATATTCTAGAATAACGGTGTGCTAGAATGATATGCATGCACAAGTGCACTACTCTTTTCATGACGCGTCGTATTGGGATACAATAGAAAACTAGAAAAATATGTCATACTACAATGTGTATTAAAAATAATGTTTCACTGATGTGCCAACATATACTAAGTGCACTGATGTCTATAATATTGAAAATTGCATAGATAACTATTCACTATCAAATTAGTGGATATTTTATTTTGTGGACATTTACTTTGACCCTGGAGTGCTCCCATGACACAGAAATTATAGAAGTGGAACCACAAAGGAAAGGCAATGATGAGATTAAATAGGGTGTTGTCACACAAGAACCAACATCCCTGAGTGTGCTTGTCCAAATGGCTGACTAGATGGGAGATTTTTGTGGATGTTCCAACACAATGCGTATGTGGTTTAGTTGCACTGGTGAATACATATACTCAAGGCACATCAGTGTTGTGGTATTATTATGGTGCACCATAATAATTAAGAAACCCTATGAATTTATGTTTCAACTTAAAATGATATATTCATCTCAAATGTAGTTTCAAAATTCAACTGCGTCAATTAAAATAATTTATTGTATACATATGTTGCTTAAACATACCTTATTCTTACAAAATGGTTTTAAAAATATATTTGAACTTATATTGTTATATGGTTCTCAAAATTTATTTTGGGACTATAGATATGTATTGATTGTTGAATTGGATAAAATGCAGAGAGAAAACGTTACAATATCAAATGGTTTATTCTTTAGATTCCAACTCATTCCATATTGTTCAAATTTCAACAAGTTCTTCCTTTCCATCTCCAGTAAGTTCAAATTTTATGTATTTATTTATTATCTAATTGAATTTATGTTATTTATCCATGTGAATTTGAATAAAAATGTATTCAACTTTGCAGGATCCCAATTCAGGATCGAGTTCGTATGCACAAGATATTCCACCAGTTGCAAAATGTTGTAAGCTATTATTAGGATCAAGACACCGCAAGAAGTTGGTAGATGAAAATGGACAACTTCTTTACCCCACCAATTGTAACATTCCATTTTCCAACCACAATCCTAGGTCATCGAAAAATATTTGTCATGAGCTGGTTCTCTTTTATGACACCCCATTAGTGTGTGGTTGTTCAAAATGTCAAAGGTTGAAGGAGAACTCTTGGCATGTCACACTCATCAATTATACTAATGATTTACTACCCAATGTTGATGGTCTAATACCCCCTACCGCAGTAAAACTCCAATAGGGGATATAGAAAATACATGTAGGAACACTTCCTTATGCTCATTTTTGGAAATGTTAGAAGCCAAAACAACTTTGCTTCATCCTAAATCGACCAACCCCTTTGCTTTTATTTAGTTAACTAAAATCTTTAGTGATCAAAAGTATGATATCAATACCACCCAAAAAATATCTACTAAAATATCCAAAAAGTAGCACCGATTGAAAGAAAAAATGTCCAAGTACACACCAAGGTCAGCCCAATTGTTGGAGGGTAGTGTTGACTTTTCTCTTCCCATGAATTTTTAAAGTAAATATAAAAAAAATTTACAACTGCACTTTGTATGGTGCTTGGTTGTCTTCTCTTCCTATGCTCTATGTTCGAACCAAATTCTCCTTTTGTGTTAATAGTTTTATGATTTCCAAGTCTAATATATATGATTCAAATATTGGGTTGTTTATCCTCTACCATTTATTTGTTCCTCTCAAACAATCAATAACAATTATGTCATTTTGTGGTCCTATCTATTGTTGATTGATTACTTGAATATTATTAAATACAAACATAGCATTTTCATGTATAGTATGTGCACCAATGCTATGTTTCTAGAAGTTATAACAACAAGAACTTGATATATATTGATGGTCATCCATGCACTCATGGGAACATTGCAGGGTTCATAAATAGTTCTGGGTTCTCTTTATTTTCTAAAAATTGTTCATTTGAGGAACACTTCAATGACCATGAAAAATATATGAAACAAAAAGCATCCATATTTTTTTATTGTGCATGAAATATATAGTTTGTCTCTTGGTGATATGTTTTTAATAGACTACAACTTTCGTAGACGACCAATTGGTCGTCAGAGATGCCTTGCATTAGGAATACCTTAAGATAACCCATTGGGGCGTAAGACAAAAAACATTGATTAATTGTATTTTTTAATGTTCAATGGGATTGATGAAAATGTATTTCTCGATTTGAACCTTTTT
This sequence comes from Pseudotsuga menziesii, assembly GCA_001517045.1. Classification (NCBI taxonomy): domain Eukaryota; kingdom Viridiplantae; phylum Streptophyta; class Pinopsida; order Pinales; family Pinaceae; genus Pseudotsuga; species Pseudotsuga menziesii. The sequence continues at coordinate 89,417 of LPNX010269195.1, read as the reverse complement.
TTTATAAATTATTTACGTTTGAACAATTACTATTGGAAAAATTTCTCATGCTTCTATAATAAGTGTTTGGTATAATGTTGGAACAAACCATTTTCATTGTGCTTACTAAAATCATCAATGTAATGTTCAATGTTTTTAAATTAGGATTATGATGATGAGTGACCTATTTACCATATTATGTTTCACCACACTACAATGTCAAATTGAGAAAAGGCAACAAAAAGAGTGCAACTTGGAGATTAAGCATACCAATCATTGTTGAATCAACCACCTATTCAATTCCCAATGTGTCAAGATTCACCAATTATGAATGCCTACAATAATAATAGTTCTTCACATGTTGAGGATGGAGGCAATGAAAAAGATGTTTGTATGGATGATTTATTTCAAGATACGAGAGCCATAGACACAATGTTTTTATATGCATTAAAAAACAATGGGTTATATAATATTGCTCATATTACTGATAGCTTCTTCCAAATCCTTAAATCGGCTTCCACCACTAGCCCTCTCTTTGGAATTAGCCGATATAATCCTATCCAGTTGGGAACAACAATGCTATTATACAACTTGAAATCAATGTATGGCATGTCAAACACGTGTTTCTTGGAACTTTTGAGGTAAATGACCATCAAGTCCCTTATATTTTGAGGACTCTTGTCACACAATAAACATTGAAGATGATCGATTTTATGAATGTTAAATGACATTGTACATCTATATTTCCCATTAATTGCAGGTTATTCAAAGATAAGTTACTTCCGAGTGATAATGTTTTTTCTATCAACTATGAAGAGGCAAAGAAAATACTGAAAATATTGGGTGTTGAGTGCATATCATATGATGCATGCTTGAATTATTGTGTTCTATATAGATATGCATATGTAGACAAAGAGATATGTCCAAAATGTGGGCATGAAAGGTACCATAAATTAATAAACAAGGGTAAATCACATGGTACTCCTCATAAGTTAATGAGGCACATGCCTATAATTCCTAGGATTCAGTGGCTCTTTAATTGCAAATAATTAGCTATGTTGCATTGATGGAATTTCTTGCAATGAAGAGAATGAGGATTTATGAGAATCCAAATAGATTCAATATCCATGAAACATATAGAGGATACATGGCCCAATAAATTTAAGGATGAGGTATGTAGCCTTAGATTAAGCATAGCCATGGATGGTGATCAATAAAATTATACTCCATGGTTTCCTATGAAGAATGAACATATTATGCTGGCTCTTATAGTCATTGGTAGAAGATAAGTGAAGAATATGAATGTCTATCTACAACCAGTGATCAAATAACGTAAGGAATTATGGGAAGGGATATAGGTATACTATTATCATGAAAAACTCACACACCTACAATAATTTCATAATTCACACAGTAAAGCATCATCAAAATACAACATGCATCCATCCAAGGACATATTCACAAGATCAAAATATCATATTGAGTCCAAAATGACTCCAAAATAGTCAAAAGCCACAACCCATATTAAATTTTGTTTATACGTGCTACATCATGCACTTCCACAACAACACCAGTGCTACAACGTGGAATTTCCTTCGAGATCTATGCCTCTAACACAAACATGGGGATCTCACCCACCAGCAGTACATTTTGAAGGCTCATGAAAGCTCCAGTTACTCAAATCAATTTAAATTATGACCATGAACACACTTAGTTCCCTTAAATGGCTCGTCGGTGTACTTTGGAGCCAAAAAATGGATTATTGGGTTCACATTGTTATCTTGTTATTTCTTGGCCACCTCTTGGCCTATAAAATAAATCCATGGGCATGCTTATTGTAAGAAGAATTTTAGCAAGGTTATATTGTTGGAACTGTGATTTATCTTCCTCTTATCTCACTTCTTTCCTCTTGTCAATCATTTACCATAGCTCCTTTTCCTCCTTCCCTCAAGGGGCAACCTCTCTTCTCATTTAGTTGCTTATCAATTTTGTAAACAAGTTTGGACAAGAAAGGAATCCCTTAGGAAGATTGTTTTCATCCTTTTGAATATCACATATACAAGGTGTTGTACTAACTTGACCATTAGGAAATATACAAGTGGTTTTTCTCACATTAATTGTTGGAGTTTGCATTCTTTACTCCTTTTGTCATTTGATTTAGTTTTATTATCATTTTCTTGGTTTAATTTGGTTTCCTCTAACAATATTTTGCAGAATCACTTGAGTCATAATCCACCACCAAAAAAAGGGATCCAAATACTGAGGTATTGTTGTAGCCTACAAGGCCTAGCCATATTTCAAAGTGGGAGAGCACTATTGTGTAATATTTCCCACAACAATATTAATGGAGACTCCACTTCATTTTTGTTCATTCATCTTTATTTAGGTTGTCGTTTGTAGAGTAGTTGATTTGTGGTGTCTTATGCATTGCAGTTGAGCAGGACCATCACTCTCTTTCTAGAAATTTGGCCTCCAGTCATTGAGCTAAGCCATTTTATAAGTAGTGTGCTTCCTGATGTATCTGGGGAACTTACAACATGTTCATTCCTTCAACATATGAGATGATAGTGCATTTTAATAGAATTTCTCCCATGCAATTTGTCTATCCCGATTCAGTGCTAATTTTATTTCACTATGCCTATGCTACAACACACTAGTGAGTGTTCTGTTGTGCTGTAGGGAGACTGCAAATTTTATTTATGGCTATCTATTCTTTATTTTCTTTATACATGTTAAGTCAACAATTTACAATCCAATTGTTGCTCACTATGCAATGGGAATTAATTAAATCACAATGGTTACTTATTTGTATAGTAATTATCCCACCTAGACTAAGATTAGTATGTAAAGGGGTCATCCCTTGAAATATACTTGGGTAAACAACTTTGAGGCTCCCTAAGGACCTCATTGTCGTCACTAGTATTTGGGACATTCTATGGTTCTTTTGCTTTACTTTAATATCTCTAGTTCAAGTAGTATATAATCCACTTTTTACAGATAAGAAAGGACCTAAATACCCTCCCATTCCCAATTATGCTCTTCATGATTTATGTGAATAAGAAAAAGTAGTGAAGGGTGAAATACCTCCATTGCACACTTAGCATTTATTCTTGCAAGCATCATTAGTTTGTTTAGAGCTCAAGTTACAATTTCCACTATTTTGTTTTGAGCACTTTACTTAATCATCAACAATACTATTTTATTTCATCATATATGTTTTCCCACTTGTACACATTAATGGACCTAATACTCTTTCACTTCGAGTATGGTCTTCACAATTTTGGTGAATCAAAAATGAAGGGAATTGTGAAATACCTCCCTTATACTCATTTTAATTCACAACAAAATCCTTAAGAAGAAACCATTATAAATGCTAACTAACTAAAATCCTCCATGGCGGTCACAAAAAAAACTTTAGTTTGGTAGGATTTATTGGGATAGGCATCACCCACCAATCTAGTTTTAATAGTCATATTTCTGAAACATAGCATGGTTGTCTTTTAGGGTTCTTTTAAATATTGGTGTAAGAAATTGTTCAAAATATATCCTTGATCAAAAGTGTACGTATACAGGAGGTAAAATTTGAGGTATAGATTCCCTAATCTCCCCTACGAGGCATTGACCTTGTTGTTAGGGAGACGATAATATACCACCAAGGCCTAACTGCTTATCCACACTTTATGCAAAGTTACCTTAGTGGCCAAACTTAGGGCATTGCCAAAGAGCACTTGGGAGTGCAAGTGACTCTTGAATTCAACTATTATCATTGGGAGGTGTTACCAAGTCTTATTGATTGGAACATTGGACCCATCACCTGTATAACTGGCTCTTTTTTACCTCCACTAGTCAATTGTTGCATGGATTCCACTATCACCAACAATTGTAATTTTGGGAGTCCTAATCACATTCGAGAGGAAGGATTTTAGTTATTTTATGGAATTAAGATCGTAATTTAAAAATTACCTACATGTGGATACCTTTTCACTAAGGCATCTTTGCATTTATCACTCACTTGTTGCACCATTTTACATCTGTTGTGGTTGACATATTTTTGTATTTGTATTGTGTTTATTTCAACACCCATCACTCTCACTTGCACACTAGAATTCCACCATAGAAGAAACAACTCCCCCTAAGGCAGTCTTGTAGACTATAAGGTATATTCCCTCTCTCGAGGGGTGTCTTTCCTTTATCTCCCCATGGTACACGAGGGAGATTTCTTGGCCGGGGACGCTCCCAGGCCACATTGATTGGTTCATCTAGGTAAGGAAATAACATGTTTGACTCACTCTCTCCCCTTAGAGGAAGTGTTGAACCTTTTTTTTCTTTTTCTTAAGGAAGAGGTTCACCTTTGTTTACTCCCCCAGGAGGGAATACCCCACCTTCTTCTCCCCCATTGGGAGGAAGTCACCATACATATTCATATTCTCTTAGAATACCAAGATCACCACCATATATTCCATAATCCCCCCTCACAGAAATAATACACAAAATACAATGGTGGACCCCAACCCAAACCTACCATTCATGGAAATTTTGAACCTCAATCTAAACAAATTGGTTAACGATCCCATATCCCATGATGCCAATTGTCTAGATATGCCATAAAATATACCCTTAGATATCACTAAATTCAAGGGAAATTAGGGAGATGATCCTGCCAATGACATTATGTCTTTCCATCTATGGTGTTCCTATAACAACATAGTGGAAGATTTGGTACCTACCATCTCTTACAAAGACCCCTAACCGATACAAATGCAAAGTGGTACATAAAATTGACATGAGCATCTCATACCACATTTGAGACCATCACCACCTTATTTTTATCCTACTTTCAATTTCCAATAATACATGATCTTGGCCTTGAAATTCTCGTGGAGTTTCGACAAAACAATGCTACACACATAATGGATCATATCCATGAATTTCGTCGTCGCTGCACCTTGTGCAAAATTGACATTCAACCTCCCTTCCTTTTGGATTGGTTTCTCAAGTATCTCCAGCCAACTATTGCAAAGGATATGGATACATCAATTCCACAAAATTAGGAAGAAGTGATTCTCAAATCCCCACACTTTACCCTTATCTATGCCAAATTAGGGTATTTGTACAATATACTACCATATGTCCCTCAACATTGATCATTATATCTTCTCATTGTAGGGATGTCACATTCCATGGATGGAATTATCAGGTCCATTTCATCCCATTGTAAGGTTCCCTCACAATCGACTCTTGCATTACCACCCATGATGGCGCAATACCCACATGTCCCCATTGTGTTGACTCCCGCTACTACTGTACCAAATCCCTCATTTGGATAGTTCTAGTACGGAACATACAACCTTATATAACTTGGTACAAGCTGAGTACAAATGGTTCCTCAACTGTAATAAAAATCACCTACACCTACATCCACATCATATGGAACACAACCAACCTATATCCCACCTCGAGGTATAACCCTTACTATCCATACCCATGCCCCCATGGTACAACACCCATGCCTCATATGGGAGTCAACATTGTCCAACCCTTTATGCAACAACAAGATCAACAATTTGAGCAATTGAACATTGCTAATCCCCCAAATCCTCATAATTAGAGGAAGAAGAAGGGTAAGGGAGGAATTATCCTTTCAGAAATCTTGGTTCCTTCCTTTAGTTATCTCTCCGCGACCTCTCTCACATAAATCCAAATGACACATCTATCCACATGGAAGTATCTTCATCTATCTATCTATTTATCTATAACTATAAAAACATAACACATTTAAATACTTCTTTCCTTGGCCTTAGCCATAGCATATCAAGTTGAGCTTGGGAGAGGGTCCCTAGCTGGATATTTTCATTAACATCGAGCCTCATTTTGAGCTATTCTTGCATCCTTGATTTCTAGATCTTTGGCTGCCACTTGTTAAGAACCGAACCAATAGTTACGAATAAGGTATCAAACCAATGGGAGATACTTGGATTTGACATAGGATCATTATATGATCGCTCCAGTTCTCAAACAAACCCAACAACAAGCGCAAGGTGGCAACTAATTTCCCCAACAGAGCCTAAAATAGGGTAACCAACCAACACTAGGCGGGAATCCCCCCAAGAAAAGAAAGAATGTCAACCTGAGGAAAAACTACCCCTTCTCAATCTACGATGAGTATTTCTATTACACTCACCCTTTCCCGCTTATCCCTGACTTACAACAATTGGTGGGAGAAAATAAATAGACAAAAACAAACCAACCTCAGGTGCCTCCTACACCACAAACCAAACAATTTTTTTTGCAACAATGCTTTTCCAATCAAGGAGTGGTTACCCAAAAATTGGATCCTCGCCCCTTATGTGATGTATCTTTCTAGAAAATTTATATGAACTCAACGTCGATCAACCTTTAGACCTACACCAAAGGGTACACCAATACCAACACCTCACCCATCCTTGAAGATATTTTGATCCCTTCAGGAGGAGCTTTGCATATTCTACACCCAAGCATGGATAAAAATTATGAGAATACCTCAATCAACACTCAAGCGTACCCCTCATAATCCCCACATGAAGGTTTCTCATAATTACAACATTGTTGATGACTTGTCACAATAACCATCTTCCATGTAAACAATGACAGTGCTGCAATATTTTACTTCTTAAAGAAAAGCACTATTGAATGGGCTTGGTGCCATCGAACCTTACTATGCAAACCTTATGAATTTTGACCTATACAAAGGTGATCCATAGCTACCATCATCAACCGTTTTTCAAGTCCTAGTCACTGTAAATAACATCATCATTGACCAATGTATCATCGATGAAGACACATCCACATGCATTATGTCTTCCAATGTTTGGAAGTGATTGAGCTCACCCGATTTTGTCCCATCCTTTATCTTTATTTGCGCATATAATGGAATACCATCCCAACCATGAGGATTGTAGAAAAATGTCCCCATTGAGCTAAAGAAAAAATGGTTATGATTGATGTTAAATTTGTCGATGACTATATAAACTACAACATCCTCTTGGGTCGTAGTTACACGTATTCCATGAAGGAGGCCTCCTCCTTGGTCTTCTGTATTATGATGTTTCCCTTCAATGAGAAGGTGTTTACCCTCGACCAACTTAGCTACTACAACCCCCAAGCATCTAAAATATTGAAAACATCCTACCTACAATGGGCGAAGAAATTCCAACACCTTATGTTGATATTATCCTAGGAGTGTACAAGGATTCAGAACTCCTAGGGGCATATTCAGGCCCTCCACTTGAAATTCCGATCATAATGGAAGGGCTCATGTGTACAGTATTCATCACCAAAAAAGAGTTTTCCTCCCCAATGGATTCAACATAAACAAACCCAATGAGTCACTATGTAGAAAGAGTGTTGAACCGTTCAATACCTCAAATTTTCTAGATACCATATTTGTACCCCCTTGCAGAAGTGCAAGGAACACCAGTCATGGCTCTGTTAACACTCATGGGACTCATGTTAGGCCTCCTTATGTGGTACCTTACAACACCGTTTCCAAGATGGATTCAAAATATATTTCAAATTATGAGATGGTGTTAGTATGATGATTAACCCCTATATCTCCACCTGCTGACCCCACACCACCTATGACTCAGCCACCACTATCAGTTACAAAACCAAAAAATAAGGGAATCATCCAACCCAATTCAAATACCCCCACCAACAGAGGTATCACATAGCTCAAGTTGAAAACCCCTATCACAATCAACCATAAACCTGAATCCTTGTCAACAACAACTAAACCTAAGATGAAGGGCGCTACCCAACAAACATTGAAAGAACGCATTATGCATGATACACATACCATGTGGGTTATCCCCCCATGTGATTTGTGTGGACAACAAGGTCGTGCAACAAATATGTTCCTTACCTTACTAGAGGTCAGGAACTTGCTCGATACACTTGTTAGTGTCACACATACCCCTCAAGTTAAGACTAGGGGCACATAAAACCCCTTAACTCTTATATCCAAATCCTTACACACCAATGACGCATGTTCGATTTGTTCTGATTATGGGCACTACACTCACAATTGACTTGATATCCCATGATTTCTGAATGGGTTGGACATAATTAGTATTAATAAACCCTTGGAAGAGGACATCCCAACAACCTCGTTGAAACCTACCACTCCTGACAGTACCAAGAGCGTCTCTCCACCACCGGGTAGAAGTCCTCCTCACGTATTCATCTAGGACCATGCTATAACTCTCCCATTTAGAGAGTGTAAATTAATGTCTCATCACACTTTTCAATGTCCAAAAACAACTTCCTACTACAACCTTCGACCAAAACAATGCAAACTCACAGAAAACCTCATCCACGTAGGCGTGGTCCTCCTAACAATAGTGGAATAGGGCGATGCCTTGACTGAGAGTAGTAAGGAGGAAACCATCCCTATGTTACTCCTTTCATGGGGGAACCAAAAACTATCCAAGCTCCCCAAATCACCAAGCACTTCATAGCAACAAATCCTTCCTCCTCCACCTAGTCACCGTGATGACATCCTCTTCTTAGATAGTGTCCTTTTTTCACAAACTACTAGCACATTAGAAAAAGTACCTGACTATATAGTCACCATCGCAAGAACCATTAAAGTATTAGAAGAGTAGTTTTATTTTGATGAGGACATGCTTAAGGAATTTATTTTTCCAATAGACAAGGATTTAATGGAGGCCATGAAATCAGACCCAATCGCACTTTACATCCCCAATGATAGCCCAACAATACACTATTGAATAAAATTAATTCTTACCATCAAAGCATGTAGATTGGTTCAAAAACCATATTCCTACTCTGGATGCTTTTGAAGAAGGAAATTTGTCTAACATTTCACCAACCATTCAAATCAATATCTTTACCACTCCCAAGGTGGTTGAAAATATTGTTGTCGAAGCATCATGTTCCTCGCACTAGATTAGTGACTTCACTTCCATATTTAAGGAATCCCGAGACGTCTTTGCATGGTCATATGCTGAAACACCCGAACTCAATCTGGAAATTGTCGAAACCACATTGAGACTTGTCTCGATGTCATTCCCATCCATCAAAAGCAATGACTAGTGCACCCCTATAAGGAACCCACCATCAAAGATGAAATTGAGAAACTCCTACATGCCACATTTATTTATCCTATTTCTTATACATTATGGGTTTCCAATCCTGTCCCTATGAACAAAACGCAAGGCATTATTTGCATATGGACCTAATTTTGTGATCTCAACTTAGCATCCCAAATACAATTTACCTACCTTGTTCATCAAACATATTATAGACTCATGCATATAAGAAAGTGAGATTTTATCCTTTACGAATGATTTTTTCGGTTACAATCAGATATGTATTCACCCCCATGATCAGTACAAGACTGCATTTACTACCCCGTGGGGGACCTTTTCCTACAAATTCATGCCCTTTGTACTAAAAAATGCAGGAACTACCTTCCAATGAGAAATTACATATGTGTTTAATGATCTCATGGAGATAATCCTAGCCTTCAAAGATGACCTCATTTCCAAGTCAAACAAATGGGTATACCACCTTCAATATTTACACACCATCTTTACACGGTGCCACCAATATAATATCAGGATGAACCACTTTAAGTGTGTTTTATGCGTTTTCTGAGGTTTCCTATTAAGGTTCATTGTTTCACAAGTAGGAATCATTGTGGACACTTTGAAATTCCCAGCCATCATGGGCTTACAACCTCCATAAACATGGCACCAACTACAAAGTATCCAAGGAAAATCCAACTTCCTTGGTCGCTTTGTCCCATATTGTGCCACACAAACTCATGGATTTTTGTGGATTATTTGCAAAGACATTCCTTTCCAATGGGATGATCACAACCAAATATCTTTCGAAGCACTAATCATGAGTTTGTGTGGATTATTTGCAAATACATTCCTTTCCAATGGGATGATCACAACCAAATCTCTTTCGAAGAACTAAAAAAAGCATTAGCCTACACACCATTAATCTCTCCACCAAATTTTGATAAATACTTCACTCTTTATGTTTTAGCATCATCTTCTGCTGTCACTAGCATCCTCGTGCAACAAGATGATTATAATAATGGGCATGTCATTTATTACATCAGTAAGGTATTACTTGGCCTTGCCCTCAAATATACCCAAGATGAGAAACTTGCACTAGATGTCATCATTTTCATGCAGAATTTGTGCCATTACATTTTACCATGCAAGACTACGATCACCGTATACTCTAATCCTATTCAATACATAGTTAGTTGTTGAATCATCAATAGTAAGTTTGCACGATGGATCATAATAATCCAAGAATTTGATCTTGAGTTTTCAACCTCCAAAAGTAAGAAAACCTTATTTCTTGATGAGCTTATTACCCACGTCCCCACTGTGATGCTAGGATAACCAGTAATAACCATTTACCTGATGAACATCAGTTTAACATCACAATCGATGACCCTTGGTATGACGACATCTTGAATTACCTCAAAACTCATAAATTCACCCCTCATATCTCTCACAATGATCATCTTCACATCCATCACCAAGTTACATCATATCTCCTCCTCATAAATATTCTCTATCGACATGGCATCAATACTATTTTAACATGTTGCTTGTCCCACAATAAGGAGAAACAAGGACCGAACGATTTCCACAATGGCTCTTGTGGTGGCCACCTCTCTAGTTTGGATACAGCCAAAAAATTCTTTGAGAAACATATTTTAGGATTGTATCTATGTTGTCAAAAGATGTTCCAATTGTCAAATTTCCATGTGCAAAACATGATCCCCCTTGGATCCCCTCCGTACCATCATCACTTCAGTCCCCTTTGCAAATTGGCCAATAACTATATGGAATATCTCCCAACATATTCCGAATATCACAAATACATCATTTTCACTGTAGACTACTTCACAAAATGGGTTGAAGTTATGCCTAGTTTTGATTATAAATCCATCAACTCTACATGATTATTATTTAACCACATCATCACATGATTGGGAATCCCAAAATATTTAGTCTCTGAAAATGGAAAACACTTCTATGACCAAAATTTTAAGGAGTTATCTTCCCTCCTAGGCTTCAAACATGAATTATCTACCCCCTACTACCCCCATGCCAATGACCAGGTCAAAGCAGTCAATAGAGTTCTCAAAAATAAGCTCCAATATACACTTGACAAGAACAAAACAAATTGGCACCACATGCTTTTCCTTGGCCTCTGGGATTACTGAACCTCATTCAAAATTTCCACCATATTTACGCCATTTCATCTGGTCTAGTGTCGAGGGTGTCCTCCCTATTGAGTGCCAAATCTCTACTCTACAACCAGCTGTTGAATTAGTACCAGATACTCCAGCATTGGAACATCGATTATTCACCCTGGAACACCACGATGACGAGAGACAATATTTGTTACAACAAAATGAATCCATGAAGCTTCGATCCAAATCTCGATATGATTGCCATGTCTGCCCCCGTATGTTTAGCGAGGGAGATTTTGTTCTCGTCTTTAATGATAGAAAAGTATCCAAACCCAGACCCAACAATTTTGTGCCTAAGTGAACTAGCCCTTACGTCGTTTAGTGTTTTCTCCCTAGTGGGGTGCATGTTTTACAAGATTATGAAGGAATCACACTCAACAACATTGTCAATGGGTTGTATATGAAGAAGTTTTATCCATAAGATAAGAACTGCCCAGATGCACCATGTTTTGAGTTCTTCTTTCTACATTGTCCATACCTTTGTCATGTCCTTTACTACACTCTTTGTATGCACATCATGTGTGCAGTATTATTCTTAAAACACTCAAGTCAACCACCATCGGAAATAATTCAAGACTTCCCACTCAGGTATTATTATAGAACTCACTTGTTTGCACCAACACTTCCCTCTGTTAAACATATACCTGACATAATTTTGAAACCCATACAATCACAAATATCCCGGTTTTAATGTGCCATCAACGTCAAAATGGTGGACCACTCAACTCCCCCCATGGGTGTTTTCCCTCAAAAAATATTCATCATAAATTGACACCCATGATGTCGATCCCCCCCACAAGTATAAGGAATTGGCCACCCCCAGAAGGTAACCCACTTGAATCCAATTATTCCATAATTGTGCATTTAATCCCCTACCTCAATAACTTCAACAAACACCAAATTCCTTAGCCCTAGTTATGGAGAATATTTCACCATGACCTTCTCATACCTTCATGAGAATTCAACCCATTTGCAATTCTGCTTTGTATCATTACCTCCGCCAAGAAAAAAATGCCCCCCCTCCCCTAGAGACAACCAATTCTATTCAATAATTCATGCAAACATTGTGCATGGAATTGATTCATGGGGCACTCATCTTCACATTTTCAAAACAACCCTCACTTTATTTTGGAAAAGGTTCTCGATTCACTTAAAGCTATGGAAACCATTCCCATCATCAAATTGACTCCCCAACCCACAAAAAACTCTGGGATTCCAACCCATCATCCAATTGGTCCCCCAACATGCCCAAAACCATGGGGATAGCAACTAATATTCTTTATGTATAAATAGTTCTCCCTATTTTCCTTTGATAAATGATGTTGAGTCTCCCAGTACCTTGCAATCATGTCTTTTTCAGTTATCACTCTCTCAATTATTATGTCCCTAACAAAGTCCTTCATTTGTAGTTTGTTTCCCTCCGTTACACTCTCACGTGAAGTTGATATCGCCAACCCTCACCCCCAGTATATCATCGATAAAAGGAAGTATGATCCCCATGCTTAATGACCATTCTTGTGTTAGGTTAGTTAGTCTCACTATTGGTTACAACATGATCTTGGTTCATCAGACAAGACCCTCATCTTGTAAGAAATCTTCAGTTCTCATCGACACCAAATCCTCATATTCTGGGAGTTGAAGAAGTAACAGTGGTACCTTGGAATTTCTTTAAATCACTACAAAGAATTACCTCGGACTAAGTAAGGAGAGTCACTAGTGCTCCTTAAATTAGTAGTCTCCCCTATGCTTGACAACAACACCTTTAATTGCATAAGGAGGAGTCATACATTTTGAAGGTAGAAGCGTTCACATTTGAAAATAATAGTAGCATAATATTTGGTACAAGTGAAGTTATCAGTGGCTCCACCACCATTTTGGACACCCACCCCTATGGGATTGTTCATATTCTCATTAGTTCCGCTTCCTCAACACCATTTACACTAGATCCAGGTTTAGGTACTTTCGCATGGTTTGAGGCCACCCTCATCCATTCCTACAAAATTTTATGGGATATCCCTCGGTCTCTTAATTTTGTAGCCTCTCTGGTAATTTTCATGAGCATGGGGATGCCCACTGTTATAGATGATTTTACCACACTTGGTATATCACACTTTTATGGCCTTCCATGTCCCTTTGCAAACTCTTTAGACCCCCTTTTATCAAAAGAAACCTTGATGTTCCAAGAAACACCTTAAAGAATCCTTATTTATGTGTATACGTGGGTCACAAGCTTACATCTCACGTGTACACACATCTTGTCCCACTGTGACTCACGTACATCGAGAAATGTTCCCAAAAATAAAATATTTTGTAGTTTTCTTCATTGTGTCACGAATAACTTGACCTTTGTCCTTCCATATGTCTGGAAATTCTCCGACTCGACCCTTCACTCCCTATTGAAGGGATATATATTGGGCCCCTTGGATACATTGGAGGAGGAGAATTGAAGAGAGCAAGGAAACTATAGTTCATTTGTGCCTCATTCACATATGCTTGAGTCTGCATCCCCTTCCTTGTGAGCATCTATTGTTGCTCTTCCCAATCTTGACTTTGCATTGTGAGATTTCCATTAAGATGGAGGATTGAAGTGGTGGAGGCCCAGGTGGAGGACTCAGTTTCTCCGTTTCGACGAGGTGTCGACAGAGGTTGTCACTTGTATCTCTGTTTATAATCAATAGAAATATCCATTTCTCATCCATTGTATGTGTGTAACTATGTATTATATTTATCCATGGACGTTGTAGTTACTTTGATTTAGATATATTGATTTTATATATGCTAGAGTAGGCCTAACACTTTAACATATATCATGCTTTCCTTGTTCATTTCTATTGAGGATGAAGGATGGGTACAAGTGTGGTTGAAAAGCTCAACAGGGATCGAATACAACCTTCTGAAATAAGGTGCACCTTCCATCCCTAAGTGTTAGTTATTTTTATCTCCGTTGCATATGGTGATGGGTTTATTTTTGGTGTCATTCACTCTTTTGTGGTCCACCCCAAGCCATAGGAAATATTCTTTGTAACAGAATTGTTGACTCCGCTAGGGAAGTTCCTTGTTTTTATTTGGGGTTTGGGTGCACGATGTGCTTGAATTTATCTCTATTTCTTTGATTTCTTGTGTTGGTTTATGAAGTATGTAAATCCTTTGGTGTCCTTTTGAATTAATTTGGATCTTAGACTTATTTCTTCCACCTTCCTCTTGCTATACGCAGGTCATAGAAGTCTCATTCGCGTATACACGCGGGTTTTTTTACTAACAGTCACATATACACATGGATTTTCTTTGAACAGTCATGTATGCCCCTCTTTTTGAGTGAGTGATTGATGTTTGAAAGATGTTGGGTGGGTTCTAATCGTTGCCGAGTCTTTTTGGGTACATGTGGTGTTTGTTTGTTGCTTCTGTTCTAACCAGAGACTCTTTTTCTTTTTCTTTTTAATTAAAAGTTGTTCTTGTCATTTTTCTCCGTTTTGCTTTGGTATTAGTGCATTAAACCTTTTTATATCAGTGTCTTAGTTGACTTGTGTTTGATACTTTTTGTGGGGCCTGGGATTTTTAGAGTCTTTCTATTGCATTTACATATCAATTTTACAAAAATACACAAAATATTTTATTTTTGCATGTTTATGCCTGATGCATTTGCATGGATTAGTACTTTCATTAGGGTTTGCTTAGTTGAGTAGTGATGAGGATTTCATATAGGAAATGTTGCATTGGAATTTGAAGGAAAAATTTATGCATCGTATGCAGTGGCATACCCTTTTCTTCAAATCAAAGACAAATTCTACTTGGCGTCATTTGTTAGGTGTGAATATTTACTTTACTGCTGAGTCATAACATCACTAGTTTCACGATCATTTCCTTTGAGTAATCACAACCTTAAAATGAACACTTAATTTAAAATGAATTACACTTTTTATTTGATAGAGGTGTACCAACAAGCTTAGGTTCTAGAGTCTTGGAATAGAGTGTTGTGAGTAAAATTTTCCAAGACGACAAAGAAAAACATTTAGGTATCTATCCAGGTGAGAGAGAGAAATCCTTGGTATAATTAGTGTTCTCAGGAGGCTCCTCTTACATAGGAGTTAAGTATAAGGAAACATATGCGTTTGTGGTGGGGATAACCCCTTGCCAATCTATGTGTAGTGTCAGATATAGTTCTAGGATCTTATTTGTATCTAGGGGCTTTTGAGGTACATTTGGTGCTTTCAAGCTTCAGGATTTGTTACCTTTCCCATATAGTAGATCTCGCCTACGACTGTCCACATGAGCATTGGTTATAATGAGGTGGCCTTAATTTCCTTGCCTAGGTATCACAGGGGGTACTTGCATAGGTTATTATGTGAGTTTCTTGGCGAGGTAGAAGTTGGAAAACATAGTATTTTTATGCATTGAAGCTGAGGGCCACTATAATTGGTTACACACCTCCGCTTGTAGTGTATGGGAGTCTGAGGCCTCCCCTAGGAGAGACATACCTACTGCATTCGGGAGCTCATTTATCCTCCCTCTTGGATTGTTTGCATATGGCTTAGATTTTCTTAGGAGTGTGCTCTTTGCGCGCTAGATTGATTTAGGGTTTGTTATTGGTTGAGTCTATTTTCTTGTGTGGAGTCATCATGGAGCAAGTTCTGGCACCGCACCATTATCACTGTTTAACAGGGATTTCACCTTGTGGATCTACTCCTCCTCCTCAGAAGAGGACCAATTATTCTAGTCATACTCATACACACTTTGATTCACACACCGCTGACATGTAACATTTGAGCACACGAAGATCCCTCCTTCTTCGTCTTCCAGGATGGGGAATGTGGTTCATCTAATATCTGGGACTCCGGTTGAGACCGATCCTCATGGGACTAGCAATTCTCACACTTCACAACCCCAGTTGTCAGATTTTGTAGCTTATTTTGGAAGGACTTCCTCGCAAAGTTCGGGTGAAGAGACTCACCATGTTCCCTCTAGCTCTAGACCTTTTATATTTGGCATGCCAAATATGACTGATAGTTTTTTGTCATCTGTCGTAGACCTTGGTATAGGTCCTAGTGTTTTTTTGGGGGGCACTTCCATTCCTTTCCATGACGATAGGTTTGGTGGTGTTCATATTTCACGTTCTGCACCATTTGTGGGAGGATTTTCATCCTTATCCATACATAACGCTAGGATTCCATTTCACGGATGTGACCTTAGACACGTGAACGTTGGAAGTACATATTATATTCCATCCTATGTTCCTTCATTCACTGAAGTTGTTCCTTTGAATGCTTTTCTCATGACACACCCTCATCATAACCCACACGGTCCTTCGGGATGGATTGTTGCCTATAACCATATTATTCCCTCGTATGCAGGTACTTTTTTGTTAGGAGGTTACTATCCGACTGGCCAAGGACATAGTCTTTATAATAACCAATCCTATATGAATCAGTCTGGTCAGGGAGCGTGGAATCCCATGTATCAACCTATGATCCCTTTTTTAGACACATTTAAATTGCACGACCTATCGAAGTTGACCAACGATCTAGTTTCTCATGATTAAGTCAAGGGTGGTAAGGACCCTAGAGAGCATGTTTCCACTTTCCACCTAAGGTTCTCTTCGAATTCTTTGAATCACAATTCTATTCGCTTGAGATTGTTCCAACACACCCTCACGGGACTTGCGGTGAAATGGTATATAGAGTTTCTTGGGGGAACATATCAGATGTTCAGTGATCTATCCTTGAACTTTTGAACCACTTTAAACTACCAATACGTTACGATGCTGGTACCTAACTTGTTGACGTTTCGACAAGACAAAGCCACACAAATTTCCAATCACATTCAGTAGTGGCGTATATGAAAGAGGTTGATTAATGCCAACATTTCATTGAATTTTTTATTGGAATGGTTCCTTAAGTAATTATTGCCTTATATCGTGAAGGATGTTTCAACATCTGGATTTATGAATGAGGAACAAACTATTTTCTGAGCTCAGCAGTTGGACTTGATTTACGCTTAGTCTGGGCTCTTATATGAGATTATGCCTAATGCACCGCGGTCCAATTTCAAGCCTAAGTTTAAACTTGGACCACATGTCGATGGCCTTGTTGGTTCCATGAGTACTAAACTTGTATACCATGTTACAAATCAAATGATAATTTTTTTATTAACTAGCCTGCGACTGTACAAATTACATCTTTGTCTAAACCCATCCAAATGATGGATGTGATTTCAGTACACTCGTCCGACCAGAAGGGTAACCAGCAGCCTAGACAGAATAAGAAGAAGGGAATAAATAATAAGAGAGGTGGGAATAGGAAGGAGAACTCGAACGATGACAAGAATGGTAGTGATGCTGGGGGGGACAAGAAGTCTAAACGAAAGGTTAAATTCCCTTATAAGATTTTTGGGGGAGACCATCTTACTTACTTGTTCCCTCATATCGATGAAGCCTCAAATTTCATTGCACAAAGCCCAACTGTGTTAACGGATCCTTTACCACATAACCAAAATATGAATTCGAGGAATGTGGACTCTGAAATATCTTCTGGTGGGAATCAAAACCCACCGAATGCTAAAGGTGGCCACAATTGTATCAACATGATGTCAGCCACTAATGTTTTGTTGTGTGCTAAATATTATGGTTCATCACAACACGATGTGGGGAAAGAGCCTACATCTCCAGAGGTTACTTTTCATATTGATAAGACTGAGGTTATACCTCACATTCCTAATGGAGTCCTAAAGCGCTTGGGTCACAATCCTAATTCTCGAGCTTCCCAACACTATTCTATTGTCGAGGATTTGTGTCAGACTCCTTGTGCGATGTCAGCTCTTGAAGTCCTTCAGACTGACCCTTCGTAGAGAAAGGACTTACTGATTTCCCTTGGGATGGTTGATTCTCATCCTTCCACAGTGATTAGATTTGAAACCCATGAGGTCCAATATAACTTTCCTTACCATGTGGATTTCTTAATCCATGCGGAGTGTATGAATAACACGACCAAACTTACCGTGGTTGATGAAGGTGCTGCAGCCTCTGTGATGTCTCTAGCCTATTGGAAAGGTCTTATCTCACCCCCATTGTCGAAATAAGGGACCATGTTGAATACCTTTGATGGATGTTCTTTTCGGCTGCATGGTATACTTCCTTCTCTTCAGGTCCAGTTGGGAGGGAATACCATGTCCATTAAGGTTGAGGTGGTTGATGCACCCCTTGACTACAACCTTTAACTGAGCCATAATTGGTATTCCATATTCCGTGTTATTTTCTTCCCTTTTAAATATCAGATTGTCACGATCGAGAAAATGTCATTTGATAATTCCAATACATCTGCATCTTCACGATCCACCATCTCGCTTGTTGATAATTCTCAGCCGACAACTGAAAATGTTGGTGTGGGAATGTATCCATCTTAGATGGGATCTTTTAATATCCAATCCTTACTATAGGTTCCACTCTTGGTAGAGAATCGTCATTGGTGAGTTCGATCCCATTTCACACTATGTATTTGGAAGACCGTTGGACTCTCGATTCTCCTAGAAATTCAGATGAAGATCCTAGACCTACCAAGACGGAGATTCCATTGTCTGCAACGGAGATTGCTTATCAAGCTACTATTCATCTGGTTGTAGATCCTAGTCCATCCTCTTCGCAGACGGAGGAGGAGGACAACTTTGCACTACCTTCTTAGGTAGTTTCATTGTCGTGCTCACATGACTGCTTCGATGATGTTTTTTCTTCAAATGAAGTGATTCTCAAAGCCATGAATGGTTTGGAATGACCTTGGTAATATTTGCACCATCGCTCTTACTTCCTCCTGGAGCTTGAACAAATCGAGTGTGATGAATTTAGGGAGACCCTTAATGACAAGGTTGGTAGTCCCATGGTCCCATTAGGAACTCATGATATATACGCCAAAGGGAACATGGCAAATTTGTCACCTACAATCCCTATCAACATTTATTGAACTCCCAACAAGATAGAAAACGTTTAAATTGGGGCGGATTTTTCTCCCGATGAGATTAAGGCATACAATGAGCTCTTTAAATAATTACGTGATGTTTTTGCTTGGCCATATGATGAGATTACAGGAATAGACCCTTCGTTGTCGAGCATGAGATCAAGACTTATCTAAGTTGATTCGACAGTGCTTACACACGACGAATCCCCCTAAGGCGCATGCCATTAAGGAGGAGACAGAGAAGCTACTCAAGGCTGGATTTATCTATTCAGTTCCCTTGACTGAATGGGTATCCAACACTGTTCTGGTTTATAAGAATAAGGGAACCATCCATGTATGCACTGACTTTAGAGACGTGAATAAGGATGGTCCTAAAGATAAATTTCCCACACCATTCATTGATCGTATTTTGGATGAGCGTGTGGGAAGTGAGGTACTCTCATTCATGGACATTTTTTTAAGATACAATCAGATTCAAATCAAACTTGAGGACCAACAAAGGACAATTTTCATTTGTTCTTGGGGCACTTTTGAGTACCACAAAATGCCTTCGGCCTTAAAAATTCTAGAGCTACGTTCTAGCGGGAGATAAACTTTGCTTTTC
>LPNX010269195.1:2238-64377 GCA_001517045.1 Pseudotsuga menziesii | reverse complement strand
ATGGTAATTAATGCTCCTTGATGTCAATTAAACTTAGGATAGTGGTTTAACTAGGCCAATTTGACTGAAGAGTGTGTATGATGGTAAATGTCTCCAACATTCACGACCTTAAGCGAATTATTAAATTCTATCTGGATGATTTACCTGCTCACTCTCGTTTGAGAGTAGATAATCTAGAGCATTTGCACTTGGTTTTCAAGACATGTCACCGTTATCAAATCCGGTTGAACCTTCAAAAGTGCATCTTTTGTGTGAAATTAGGTCGGTTATTGGGATTTATCATTTCTAAGGAGGGGATTCTTGATATATTTGTAACTTCAGAATGTATTCACTTGTATATCTTATATTGTACCCCAATGTTCCTATCAGGAGAGTCATTAATATAATAAATTCATATAGAGTCATTGAGGCTAACACTCTGTTGTAAGTCAGGGAAACAATCCCCACAATTGAGTTGAGGTTAACCCTCCTTGTTGATCGGGGGGCAAAGTCCCCACAGTTGTGGGGCACTAGGGTTATTAGACTCTCCTAGAGATGTTGACCCTGGTAATTAATTGTCAAGTCATAAATTAGTATAAATAGAGAGTGAGCCTCTCTATTTTACACACAAACTCACCTAGCTATAATGCATGAGTGAGAGAATAGGATCTCACACAAGTGAGAGAGAGAATGGTTGTTGGAGATCATCTTTCTGTCTTTGGGTTTTACTGCTTCCATTGGTGCTCATTCTATCTCTAAGAAAGTTGTGGGGTTTTCTCCTTTATGTTTTCCTCGAGGAAAATATTTGTGTCTATTGTCTCTTGTGATTGATTGTTGTGCATGTTATTCTCTCAAATAAGATCCTAAGATCATATTGCCCAAATGATAAAAATATAACATGGTATCAGAGATAACCAGAGAAGAAGACACCGTGCAGCTGCAAAAGCTAGTGATTCTTACTTTTTGGGTCTCTCTCCACATATCATCAACAAAATAAGGCTAGTATAACTCTCAATTGAAGGGTGCATATTTCTGTCGAAGCATAATTTGATTCTGAGCATTTTCAGTTTTTGACCTACCACTACAGTGGCAATTAGGGATTTTCATAGAAGTGGAATTTTTTAGTGAGCCCAAAGTAGGATTTCTCTCCTCCTCAAAATCAAAATTTAGAGTCCAAATTAGAAATTTTTGGTTAGGTAAAATTTCGGGAAAGTCAAACCCTAATTTGACCCCGGACCTAAAAAACCCTAAAATACTAAAACTGGTAGTTTTGGTACATTCTCTATATATAGAGATATAAGAAGGCTTAGGAGCCAACATTTTCACAGGCCAAAGATAAAATCCTGATGTACCTTGTGTAAACTTTTCAGCCTCATATTCGCTATATTATGGGAAATATGTTCCTCCAAATCAGGGTTCCAGCCCCTTATAGGATTCATCCCTAAACAAGACACCTAGGGAGAATTGCTATATCTCGGGCTATGAAAGTCCAAATGAAATTTCACAAGATGTTCCAGATAGGGAATAGACTGTAATTTCTGTTTTAAACATTTCAAACCTTGAATATGAAACACTGATACGTGGAATTCCATACAAGTTTGCTATGTTAAACAGTCCTGAAAGAAGTCACCTTGGGAAAACTCTCATAAGTCCCAAACGGTAATACCAATTCTAGTCAAAACTATGGTGTTGGAAATAGGACATATGAGGATACCTTAGTGTGAATATTTAGAGACATAGGAGCATTAATTTTGGAGATACCGCAGAAAAAATATCAGGAATTTCTGCAGAAGAAATTGGAAAACTAGGGCTTCCTGTTCCGGGTGCTCCCCTCCACTGTTTTTAGAAAAGGAGTACATTGGACAACTCACCTTGAAGAGGTGAATATTTATATCCAATCATATCTGAAAGATTCCAAGTTTTGAAAATTATGGTTTCTCTGACAAACCCTATATCAACCAGATCCGGAACCAGGACGGACACCTCAAATCGGTAAGATCTAATCTTTTGCTATTTACATTTGAGGTTCTCATTTCAAAATGACCTATCACAGCAGCTTGATGACAATATTGGTGAAGATGAAATTTTTTGAGCATGGAAGTATAAGTTTTCACTAGTTCTTGAAGAAAATTAATTGGAAACCTACATAAGTGGATAGGTTCCAGTTCTAGAGGGAGATGAGTCTAAGGCCTTACACAAGAAGAACTTGATCAAGGCCAAGAGAATTATTTCTGATTCTATCAAGGATCACCTTATAACATGGGTGTCTTCTCTAAAGATACCTAAAGAGATGTTTGATTCATTAACCAATATATTTGAAGGGAAGCACATATGACTTTGAGAAACAAGTTGAAGAATCTAAATATCTAGAATGCAGAGACTATATAGTCATACTTTACAAGGATCTCTCAAATCAAAGAACACCTTGAAGCAGTGGATGAAGAAGTAGAGAATGCAAAAATTGTGATAACCACCTTGAATGAAATCCTAGGATCATGGGATTCATTCATTCAAGGAATGTGTACCAGAAGGAAGTGATTACCTTCAATAGACTCTGGAAAGAGTGCACACAAGAAGAAGCTTGACTCATAATAAGAGAAGAGAAGATGGGAGAAACTAAAGATCAAGCTCTCACGATTCATAGAAGATCCCTCAAGTGATGAGGAATATGAAGAACTCAATTCTTGAAGAACCGCTTATCCATATGATCACTTGGATAAGAAATAAGAAGGATTCTACCCATGAAACAAATAAATATAATTATTTAATTGTCATTTCATGATATTGTTTTGTTATGCATTTGTTTATATTCAGTTGATGTGTTATGCATGATACAATGTTTGATTTAATGAAAATATACTAATAATATGCATGTGATGGGTAAGTAGCTCATGGTGCCATACAACTCTCCATTGCTACTTATCTAGAATGAAACCTCTTTGCTGACATATTGGATTAGTGCACAATCTCAATGATGTCATGGTAGAGATGGAAGGAATATAAAAAGTTTCTGTGAGGTATGGATGAATGTTGTATTGGCTAAAATAGTTACAAGATTATATATTTATGCATAATAATTTTCCTTTATGAATATTCCTTATGAAAATTTTCTAACCATACAACTAATGCATTTGACTTGTAGGAAAGATCGCATACAAGAAAAGAAGGATGAGACTTCTTCCAAATAACAAGTGACGACAGTTCGAGAAATAATACAAGATGAAGAATAATATGATGATGCTTTCAAATAAATAAAGAGGTCTCAGACACAGTGCAGTTATGAGACACCATTGAGCGACATCATTGATGCAGAACCTTCCAGCTATGAAGAAGTAACCAAGAATAAAGGGAAGGAGAGTACCAGTTCATGAAGAATGATGTAGTATCGAGACCTAAAGGGAAGTCCTTAATGTATTCCATATGAATCTACAAGATCCAACATGCAGTAGATGGAAACATCATGGGATACAAGGAAATATTTGTAGCATGAGGCTTCTCATGGAAAGAATGCATAGAATACGAAGAGACATTTGCAGCCACTGGAAGTGAAGACACATGATAGGAAGAATCATGTGTGCAAATTAAAGAAGTCCTTGTACAAGCTCAGAAGGAACCCATGGAATAACACATACATGATGAGCTTGAAGATCACCTAGAGTTATGAAGATCTTAACCTTTGCTACATGGTTGAAGATGAAATCCTATAAAGGATGACAAGCTCACAGATGGGTGCGAGAAGAACTTTTGAAAAGGTTCAAAATATAGGATCTTGGTATCCAGTGACCCTATATGGATACACAAAATATTAGTAGCATAGGAAGATACTTGTCACTCCGGTACATAATGTTTCAATGAATAGTGTATGAAAGGTAGAGGGAGAATGATGCTCCACTTCAGAGGAAGTGACTGCAGAAGATCCCGAGGTTCGACATGGTACAACATGATGGAAAACTTACTAATGGCTCTAGGATTTACTGAGAGTAAAGTAGACTCCAACCTTTGCTCCAAAGTTGAAGGAGGAAGAAAAATGATGCTCCTGTTATATGTCGATGACTTGTTCTTGACAGGAAAGAGGAACTCATTAAAAATGCAAGAAGGAGACTTGTTGCCAAGTTCGAGTAAAGGGAGTTAGGTATGATGCACTACTTTCTAGGCATGTAGGTGTGGCATAATGCAGATGGAATCTCCCTAGGATAAGGGAAGTATGTAGTAGAGATCCTTAAGAGGTTCAGGATGATGGACTGCAAGGCCATGACCACACCTATGGAATTGAACCTGAAGCTATTGAGTGATGCTTCATCATATTCGGATGATGCTATGATGTATTGTTAGATGATTTGTTTCTAAATGTACTTGACGAATACGAGACTAGATATTTGCTTTGCTGTGAACACATTGACACATGTTCACCTGATGGTTACGAAGCATGCAATGAGGTACCTGAAGGGTACAATTGATTATGGGCTCAAGTATGAAGCGAATCAAAAGATTAACCTAGAGGGTTATGTGGATTCAGATTGGGAAGGAAGTGCCATTGATAGGAAGATCACTTCGGGGTGTTGCTTCAGTATGAGATCAGGTGTGATATCTTATTTTAGTAGGAAGAAGTCCTACATGGCACTGAGTACAGTCGAGGCACAATATGTTTCCACTTGATCGGCTATTTGGGGGGTAGTATGTTTCTTTTGAAAAATACTATTTGATTTAATTGATCTAACTTGCATTATTGTATGATGTAGAGAGGAGCAGTGAAGCTCTAGTATGTGATCCAGATCGAGATCTCTCGAAAGAGGGAGTTATAGCATAGCCGATGAGACAGGTTTTTTGAGCATAAAATATTGGCGAAGCTCGTAGGTTGCTCAGACGTAAACAATCCTATAGGTTGTCCTTGGATGTAATCGGTCGTGGCGAATCTTGCAGGTTATCCTTGGATGTAATCAGCCCCGATGTGATTCTATGCTAGAAATGGTCAGAGTGAAGTTTGAGTACTTTAGGGAGAATCTTGGTGTTCTCCCGATCGAGGTTCCTTCCAAGGGGAAGTGATGAGTCTGAGAGCTTTTTTGACATGGTGGCAGGCTGGGCCTTCCATGGTCAGATTTAAGTGCAAAGCATTTCTGACATGGTTGTTGGAAGTGTTCCTCCCATGGTCATATATAAGTGCAGAGCCTTTCTAACATGGTTGTTGGATGTGTTCCTCCCATGGTCAGATGTAAGTGCAGAGCCTTTCTGACATGGTTGTTGGATGTGTTCCTCGCATGGTTAGATGTAAGTGTAGATCCTTTCTAACATGGTTGTTGGATGTGTTCCTCCCATGGTCAAATGTAAGTGTAGAGCCTTTCTGACATGGTTGTTGGATGTGTTCCTCCCATGCATAGATGTAAGTGCAGAGCCTTTCTGACATGGTTGTTGGATGTGTTACTCCCATGGTCAGATGTAAGTGTAGAGCCTTTCTGACATGGTGTTGGATGTGTTCCTAGCATGGTCAGATGTAAGTGCAAAGCCTTTCTGACATGGCTGTTGGATGTGTTCCTCCCATGGTCAGATGTAAGTGTAGAGCCTTTTTGACATGGCTATTGGATGTGTTTCTCCCATGGTCAGATGTAAGTGCAGATCCTTTCTGACATGGTTGTTGTATGTGTTCCTCCCATGGTCAGATGTAAGTGCAGAGCCTTTCTGACATGGTTTTTGGATGTGTTCCTCCCATGGTCAGATGTAAGTGTAGAGCCTTTCTGACATGGTTGTTGGATGTGTTCCTCCCATGGTCATATGTAAGTGTAGATCCTTTCTGACATGGTTGTTAGATGTGTTCCTCCCATGGTCAGATGTGAGTGTTGGTCCTTTACTTGGATGGTAGATGGTGTGTCCTATCATGCCGATGGATGTGAGTGCTAGGCAGGCCTTTCTAACATGGTTGTCATGATGTGTTACTCCTATGGTCAGATATAAGTGTTGAAGAAGTTAAAGACCTACATGGAGTCTAGTACTACAACCAGCATGAAAAAGGGATGGCTCTGTAGAACTTCCTGTGACGAGTAGAATTGAGAGATATCACCATTTGATCGAGATAGCGGAAGCAATGGTGATGATGATCCATTGATGATCCAGATTTGATGATGATCCAGTGATGATCCAACTTTGATGTTGATCCATTAATGATCCATCTTTGATGACGATCCAGAGAAGAATACTTATGCTGATGAATTGTGTCAAGAGAAAACTTTCCTAGTTAAGAGGGAGTGTTGATGTATTTGTAACTTTAGAATGTATTCACTTGTATATCTTATATTGTACCCCGATGTTACTATTAGGAGATTAACTAATATAATAAACTCATGTAGAGTCATTGAGGTTAACCTCTGTTGTAAGTCGGGGAAATAGTCCCCACAATTGAGTTGAGGTTAACCCTCCTTGTTTATCGAGGGGAAAAGTCCCCACATTTGTGGGGCACTAGGATTATTAGAATCTCCTAGAGATGTCGGCCCTGGTAATTAATTGTCAATTCAGAAATTAGTATAAAGAGAGTAAGCCTCTCTATTTGACACACACACTCACCCAGCTATAGCGCATCAGTGAGAGAAGAGGATCTCGCACAAGAGAGAGAGAGAACAACTGTTGGAGATCATCGTTCTATCTTTGGGTTTTACTACTGTCATTGGTGCTCATTCTATATCTGAGGACGTTGCGGGATTTTCTCCTTTATGGTTTCCCCGAGGAAAATATTTGTGTCTATTGTCTCTTGTGATTTATTGTTGTGCATGTTATTCTCTCAAATAAGATCCTAATATCATATTTCCCAAATGATAAAAATCTAACAAGGATTAGGGTCGATCTTATTAAGGTTGAGGAAATACTTTGATTGTTTCCCCCGCACACTATTAGACACCTTCAGAGTCTCCAAGGGATGGGTAACTTCTTATGGAGGTTTGTTGTCAACTTTTCCATCTTTACCAAGGTATTTATGCACCTTTTGAAGAAGGAAACTCCTTTTATCTAGGATGAGCAAGCCCAAGAGTCTTTCGATGCATTGAAGAAAGCCTTGGCATTGTCTCCCATGCTTAGTCCACCAGACTACAACCATGATTTCTTGTTATATGTGGTCACATCTCAAGAAATGATTGGGATGGTTTTGGTTCAAGAGGATGATGAGATCCAAGAGCACGTTGTTTACTATCTTAGCCATAACCTTATTGACATAGAACTTTGTTACACTCACGTTGAGAAGCTATATTTAGAAACCGTTGATGTGGTTCAGTGGTTGAGACATTATATACTCCTCCAAAATATGGTTGTGTATCATATCAATCCATTTCAATTCATCCTAACCAAATGGATGATGGGGGGGAAATATAATAAGTGGATTTTTATCTTGCAAGAGTTCGATCTTGAGTTTGTTTCGATAAA
The DNA here is from genome assembly GCA_001517045.1 of Pseudotsuga menziesii. Classification (NCBI taxonomy): domain Eukaryota; kingdom Viridiplantae; phylum Streptophyta; class Pinopsida; order Pinales; family Pinaceae; genus Pseudotsuga; species Pseudotsuga menziesii. The sequence goes on along the minus strand of LPNX010269195.1, from coordinate 56,997 downwards.
ATCGAAGAAATCATTGGTCTTTGTGGAGCTCATGTCAGATTTTTCTAGTTTGGATGAGATTGAGATTCATGAAGATTCTTTTGTTGATGAGAATATCTTCCGCATCTTGAATGTGGACCCTTGGTATGGTGACATCATAGTATATCTATAGACTTTGAAGGCCCCTCCTCGCCTCTCATGGGATGAGCGTCGACATTTACAACATGTGGCTAAGAATTACCTCATTATCGGTGACACCTTGTATTGTCATGGGGTGGATTCCATTTTGCATCGGTGTTTAACTCATGAAGAGGCTAAGACAGTACTGAATGATTGCCATGATGGGAAATGTGGTGGTCATTTATCTAGGCTTGTTGTAGCCCAAAAAATATTGAGAGTGGGTTATTACTAGCCATCGATATTTAAAGATTGTGTTAATGTGGTCAAGCGATGCCACCCTTTCCAGGTGTTTGAACGGAATATACGTTCGCATCTCACCCCATTGCACCCTATTATCACTGTCGATCCATTCACCAAGTGGGGGGTTGAATTTATGGATTGTAACTCAGCTTTAGCTGGGGGGCACCATCACATTATAGTGGTCATGGATTACTTCATGAAATGGGCAGAGTCTATGCCTACTATCAAATCCAATAGTGAGACAGTCACTCACTTCGTGTTCAATCATATTATTACTTGGTTTGGTATCCTGAGAGATCTTGCCACAGACCATGGTAGGCAATTTCAAAATAGGATTATGGATGAATTATCTTCCAAATTGGGGTATAAGAAAGAGTATTCCTCTTATTATTATCCTCAACCAAATGGACATGTTGAAGCTGTCAATAAATCCCTTAAGTCCATTCTGCAAAGAATCGTTGCACAAAGAAAGAATAATTGGCACATTATGCTTTACCCTACTTTGTGGGCCTACCGAACCACCATTAAGACTGCCATTGGTTTTTCTCCATATCAATTTGTACATGGGGTGGAGTCGATAATGTCGATTGAATGTGAGATCCCTTCGTTAAAACTAGTTGTAGAACTCTTACCAGATACTTCTGACTTAGAAGAACATCTAGTCCAATTAGAACACTAGCAACGTCGAGATTCCTTAGTGGCTCTTGAAGTAAATAAGCATCGCTCAAAGGTTTAGTATGATAAGTTTGTTCATCCCTAGATATTTAGTGAGGGTTACTTGGTTCTTTTATATGACCAAGCTAGTGAATCGTTAGGGGTGGGTAAGTCTAACCCCGTGTGGCATGGTCCTTATGTGGTTAAACAAGTCTTAGAGAAGGGCACATACGAGCTGGAAGATCATGAAGGGACAACCTTGGTGGAGAATAGAAATGGGATCTATCTTAAAAATATTATGCTTAATGCTTAGCTGAGGATGATACTTTGTATATTAGCGTACAGTTGTATACTTTACTTTTGGTCCCCTTGTAGCGATTCAGTTTATTGACATGCTTTCCTTTGTTGTGGAAGATGTCCACGAAGTCTTTGATATATGTAAGATACGGTAATAATGCCAACCACTATACCTAGAACTTAGCCTTGGTTGCTTGGGTCATTTATATGTCTATAGGTCATGTAGTGTCTTCAGGGGGTGTATGTCTCCAACCATTATCCAACAATGTTACTGAATATAGTGCTGTGATTGAGCTACTACATGATGCCATCGCTCATGGTATTCAATCCCTTTAGGTACAAATTAAATCATAGTTGTTTGTATGGCAGTTAAATAGTGTGTATCATGTCAGAGATTTGACTTTATTATGAATATTCTTATAGGTAAGATTGTTAGAATGCCAATTTGAACACATAACATACATTCATATTCCTAGGATCCATAATCATGTTGTCGATTCTTATGCAAACTATGTATTAGCCTGACATTTGTTACATCAATCATGAAAGCACACACATTCCATTCACATTCAAATACACATGTAAATTAATCGACTGATCACTAGAAGCATTTCATTTTCAAAAATATAGTCCAAAAATGATGTCATAGTACAAATGTCATGGTACAAAATTAGGGTTTTAAAGCCACCAAAACACACTATACAGCTGGTACATAATGTCTATCTAGGCCTCTATGCCTGTGGACCGAGGTGATGGTCATGAAAACACAAGATGACATTTTCCAACCATATGAAGAGTCTAACCCATGCACAAGGCACTCCCACTATATGTCTCTGCATTGCCTCGGGCAAGTCCTCGACTTGCACCATAGGCACCCTATGTGTCATACAGACAAAGTTGGTATGTATGCTCTGTAGTGTGCGCTCTACATATGCACCTAGGATATCATCACCTCGCCCCCTCTGTCGATGTCGGGGGAATCCATATGGTCATCTAGGTCCCACATTTGCATGTGCATGATCAATATTAGTACGTGATACCACCAAAAACACATTTTTTGCTTTCATTATATCAAAAAATACAAAAAAATAAGATAGTTTAAAAGTTACCTAGATCACCATATGCAACACCCTATGGTAATGTCATGTCCAGGTCTCTTTGGAAGTCAATCCAAGCATAGGGATAGTCATCCCCAACCACGATCTGTCACTTCCACCAGTGGTAAAATTCTGGGGGAAATGGAGTGGGTGTCCCACCTCCCCCTAGCCACTGCATAAGCTCTTCCCATTAGGTATGGGCTAGATCATGTAGACCATGTGGATGAACATGCACTCTTGGGCTAAGGACCGGTACCCGCTCAAAGAAGGAAGTACTAAGAATGTTGGCGAACACAAATTTCCTTGTCCTACCCAGCTTGCAGTCAATTAACTGTTGCTTCCTGTTGCTCAACAATGATTTTCTCCAGTCATATATTGTGGGTATCATACAATCTATCGCATAGAACATAATAGGCTTGGAATCCTGATATAGAGATGCCAACCCTGCTATCCTGGCTAGCACTAGTACTATCACCTTGACAGGAACCCGAATTCTGATCTTTTCAGTATCTGGAAGACAGTGCACAACTATATACTCATCTATAGTGAGCCCACCGACCACCCCACGAGACCTCTGGTTGACTACCTCGCCTTGGTGGGATAGTCCAGTAGTGACATATATGTCTTCTACGTCGAGTCTCAAAGGCATCTCGTCCAGCAAAAATCCTATATATCTAGATCCCAATAGTATACAAGCATATGTAGAAGCCTTGGCTGAGATCTTAAGCTCCCAAATTTCCAAAAATTGTATAGACCACATCCCCTTAGAGCTTGTTGGGCATTTGTATCATGCTGCACTTCCCTAACCACATCCTCGTGTTCACGTTCCCGCCATTCTAGCACTATCTTGCAAAACACACACACATTTTTTTATGAGATTTTGCTTGTTTTTGGGTATGTGTGCATCTATACGCGAATTTTCCTATTGACAGTCGTGTTTATATGTGGGCAAGCTTGCGTATACTAAACCCTAAACGCATCCTGATAAACTGACTCACATGGGTCGGGATACCCTTCTGTGGGTGGCTTCAAGCACAAAATTACACCATGAAAAATTGAAATAAATAATTGGAAAAGATAGAGAATGTGATGAGGATTTACTTGGCCCTAACGGTTTGCAATTTCGTTGCTCCTAGATCTTGGAATTGGAAATTGAAGTTTGTAGTCCAAAATGGCTCCAAATGCACTATATTTGGTAAAAAATCAAATGGTATGGTGAAAAATGAATTTTTTACTATTTATAAATTTTCTTTTGAAATTTTTACCCACTTTCCTATAGTTTTGGACCTTTATTAACCTTTTTGAACTATTTTGGCCTAATCTTGTGATGTAGTGACTTGTTTTGAGCACTTTTTCATTGAGGTATTGACATGTTTGTTCCTATTACAAGTATATTTTTGAATTGGCATATAGGATAGGATCCCTTTTTTCGCTTGCACCATGCATGGTCATATGATCATGTCTCCTTAACAATAGGTACAAATACACTTCATAATGTTACAGAACCTCACACTGCTATTAGAAGTGGAATTACCTAAGTGTTAGAGCCTTCCTATTTCATGGGTTCCCTATTTAGATCCTGATTTTCCATTTTGCTACCCATGCTGCAGTTTTTCCCTTAGGCTTGGGAGTCCCTTATATTCATGCCATGTCTTTGAGCAAGAACCACCTATTCTTTCTTAAACTTTATGGTGGCCATCTCCCATAGGGACTCCCCTTTATATCAAGTTGTAAATGCATTTTCATGCACTGCTTGCTGTATTGAGATTTATGATGGCTCCCTGCTACAGTTTTATTGTTCATATAGACCGATCTTTCCTCAATTCCAGCCAAGCAAAGGCTATTATATATCTTTTGCAGCTTGATCATCCCTTACCCGGAGGAGACATTCCCTTGAGCATCCTTATCATGCACATGCTTCCTTGCATTGAGCATAGGCATGCTCCACTGCTTGGAACTAGTTTTCTTTCCCGTGACACTCGTCTCCTCCTAGTTATGTATCATAAGCACTTTTATTATTTTTCAAACGTTTTAATATGAAAAATACCAAAAAATTAAAAACCATAAAAAACTGGATGAGAAATGATGTTACATTTGGCAGTCGTTGACTCGTGTCTCCTTCGAACAGAGAACTGTATATTCCATCCATCGGTTGAGTTAGTAGTATGAATTTAGGAGATGTACTCCTTATTCTAAGTTTTCTCGACTGACTAGTTATGCTTCTAGTCCCTATGGAGCCTCTGTCGATGCCTCCCGTGTCGCAGAGTTTTCCTAGTTTGCATGTTGATTCTATGTTGCATGTAAGTAACCATCTTCCTTATGCTCTTGTTCGAAGGAAATTTTAGCCTGAGTTGACCACTCCTCAATTATCTTGTCTTTTCATATCGACCATTATGGGTATAGTTACTATTTCATGCACATCTAGTTCATTCGATTTCTTCCAAATTATCTGGCATTGTTGAGTACCTTGTGTTAGTTGATGGGGGATGCCTTGATTCCATCCTTCCAGTGGATTCCATTCCATCCAGTTAAAATAATATATTCTAGAATATGAGTATAGAGTCCATTGAGTGCCTTAAGGCTTACAGTCATCAATGGAAAGTTCTCTTGCCATAAACAGTCTTGGGAATACATTAGCGTCCCCTCATTTGTATAAAAATAACACATCAACAAACTTTTCCCTTTGGAAGGTCACTCTTGTCCACACAGTTTGAAGAACCAGCAGAGAGAACAAAAAATATATGATGATTCATTATCGACTCTTCAATACCCTCCAAACCTCATACATCAAGGGGCATCTGTGATCATGGAAAATTCACACACCTACACCAATTTTTCAATTCACAGAGTAAAGTGTCATCGACATAAAACATGCATCCATCCAAAGACACATTCACAAGATCCATGTTATAGTGTGATTTTCCACACCTTATGCATCATGCCTTGATGGAGTTCCCTTTTCTATATGCAGAATCACTATACCCCTGTTACTCAGTATATCCTTGATGCTTCAGTTTAACCCTTAAAAAGACATTTTTGAAGGCATACATAGGTCAATAGATATGCATATCACGTATACACATATTGCACCATTACATCCCACGTAAATTGGGTTTTGTGCTAAAAACAAATTGGAGTTTTCCTCATCAAGTAACAAATAGCATGATCCTTTTCCTTCCATATTCCTGGAAATGCTCCAATTCGACCCTCCATTTCCCATTTGAGGGCTATTTATTGAGCCATTATGAAGCATTGAGGGAGGATAAACTTCGAGAGTAAGGAAATTGTAGAATTTTTTTTCCCCATTACCATATACTTGAGTCTATATCCCTTTGTCCTTGTTGATAGAACTCTTTGTATTCATATCCCAAGCTCTCTATTGTCTTTGTGAGATTTCGTTCCTATGGAGGATTTAAGTGGTGGAGACCCAGGTGGAGGAACTTAGTTTTTCATTTTCGATGAGGTGCTAATAGAGGTTGTCACATTGTATCTCTATTTTTACATTAATAGAAATATCCATTTCTCGTCGAAATTTCATGTACAATTGTTTATATTTGTATACATGGGTATAGATGCTTGATACATGTTTAAATGAATTATGCTAGTGTGAATTATAACATTTAATATATTTTATGCTTGGGTATATATTTGTTGTTGAGGGAGAATTGTATGGAACAAGCATTTGATCATGAGCTCAATGATGGTTTTTTTCAAACATTGGACCGAGGTACAATTTTTATTCCTTAGTTGTTAGCTTCTTTTATTCATATAGCATATTTGAGAATAGATGTGATTTATAGTTTCATCCTGTCTATTGTGGTCTTCCCCAAGCCATAGGAATATTTTCTCTATAATAGAACGGATAACTCCACTGGAGAAGTCTCCTTTTTGTTGGGGTTTCTTGGGTGCATTTTTGCTTAAATTGCTCTCCATTTCTTTGTGTTTTTGTGTCACATTTGGTAGTACAGTCATCTTTCGATAGTTCCTTGGAATGGTTTGGCCCTAATATTTATTTTTTACCCCCTTTTATTTGTATACGTGGGTCACAACGTTGGAAACCATGTATATACGCGAGTTGTCTCTTGGTAGGTTGCGTACATACATTGGTTTTCTATGAACAATTGCATACACCTTAAATTACGATTGATATATTGATTTGAGGGATTTGAGGGTGGGTTGTGAGTGTTTTTTAGTCTTCCAGGGTCCTTATGATGTTTGTTGGATGCTTCTTTTGTGGTTCGAAACACCTTTTTTGCTAAATTTTTAGAGGAGATGTTCTTGTCATTTACTCTTTCATGTTTTATTTTTAGTGCATGAATCATTGAGTCTTGGTGTCTTGGTTGGCTTATCCCTTTATGATTAATGTGATGGATGATATTTTACTGGTTCTCTTTTGGATTTTCATTCATTTATTCTGAAAATACAAAAATATTTGCATTGTTGGATTTGCATGGAATTAAGCACTTGCATCGGTTTGCTTCGAATGGAATTAGTCTAGGATTTCATTTAGGAAAGATTGCATTTACATTTGAAAGGAAAATGAATTTTTTGTGCATTTCATTTAGTGGCATACAATATTTTCATTTGGAAAACAAGATTGCACTTAGTGTTGTTTTTAGGTGTGCATATTTTCTTTTATTTCTAAGTCATAACATCAGTAGTTTCACAACCATATCCATTAAGTAAGCACAACCTATTAAAATGAATTCTTAATTTAAAATTGATTAGAATGATTTTATTTTATAGGGTGTACCAACAAGATTAGGTTTAAGAGTATTGGAATATGAATGTGTGAGTAAACCTATCCAAGACTATACAACATAGACAATTTAGGTTTCTGACCAAGGGGAGGATAAATCCTTGCAATAATTGGTTTTCTCAGGAATCCCCTCTTACACAGGAGTTAATCACGAGGAATCATGCACGTTGATGGTGGGGATAGCCCTCCACTACCTTTAGTGAGTGCATGAGATATTTCCAGGATTTTATTATTAATTCTATCATAGCTATCTTGGGACAAAGTATAAACTCACAAATGATTCAATTGACAAATTACACATGAAATGATGCAACGGAACTGCAATAGGAGGTTACAGTTCTGTATAATCAATAATGGAGTGAATAATACAATACAATGTCATGCAAAATGCATGAATTCCAAGCTAATTCAAATACTCAAGGAGGTCATTCGAATTACATGGATGAGTTTAGCTTAACTGAATTTCAAACACACTCGACACACTTAGCTAACCACTAAACTGATCAATACCTGATTGCCACACCAAGTCCTAACTGAATCAGAGTGCAATAGATGACTGAGCCTTACTGAATGTGACTCAACACATGTCATTGCATGTCCAAATCAAGGTGGTAGCGCATCCCTAACTCCAAGTAGATTCGATGGAGCTAACTGAAGTGCCACTTGTTATTAGAAGTGGTTGGAGGCTCCCTAGTTGACTCCAGTTCATAAATATTAGCCAAAAATAGACAAATAATAGTTAGAGGTGCCTTTACAACTTAGCTTAACTAATTGTTAGGTGAAAAAACAATCAATTAGCAATTAGGTGCACTTATGGCACTCAAATCACCCTATAATTTCTCCCTGTTTGAAGGAGGAATCCCAGTTAGCCTCCTCAAATGAAGGAGAATGCTTAATTGGCCTCATTGACTGAAGGAGGGTGTGGGTGTGCTCATGCTAATGCCAAGTAAGTCAATTAAACTTAGGATAGTGGGTAAATAGGCCAAAACTGACCAAATAAGTGTGCATGTTGGGTAAATGACTCCAACACCCCCCCTTAAGCTATACTAAGGAGGAGTAAAAATAAAATGCATAAAATTCTAGGGCCCCGAAAATAATGGCCATAGGTCACCCTGTACAAAATATGTAACTCTAACAATGCTCAAAATAAATATAAGTGAGGAAAGAGGGAAAACCCAGTGGGAACAAAACCCCCCCTCAAGCTGAACACTGAAGAAAACATCTGATCACCCTGATGAACTCACCCCCAACAGTGAACAAAGGTAAGTGAATTTTTTCTCTGAAAAGCTCTTGTTGAAGATATCTGCAATTTGCTCATCTATAGGGCAGTATTGCAGAACTATGGTCCTATCATGCACTAGCTCCCTGATGTAGTGCATGTGAATCTCTATGTGCTTGGTCCTCTCCTTGGTAATTGGATTCATGGAGATATTAATAGTAATTTTATTGTCACAAAATATGACTGTGGACAAAGTACTACCAGTCTCAAACTCTGAAAGAATTCCTTGCAACCAAACAACTTGGATGCAAGCATTCACTGCTCCCATGTACTCGGCCTTTGCTGAAGACAATGCAATGGCGGCCTGCTTTTTACTAGACTAGAAAATGGGGCCACCACCAAACATAAAGACAAACCTAGAAGTGGAATTTTGGTCAGTAGAATCTCCTGCTCAACTTGAATATGTATATCCAACCAACTCTAGCTCTGAATCTGCAGCATAGTGGATGCCGTAGGATCTTGTGCCCTGAATATATTGAAGGATCCTCTTGGTTTCCTTCCAATGCAGGTCATGAGGCTGCTGCATGTATCTTGATACAGCATTCACATCATAACATATATCGGGCTATGAATGAGTCAAGTAAATCAAGCTACCAATCAGCTAGCGGTAGATAGTGCAATCCATGGGTGGAGTGTTTTTTCCCTCTTCAAGGCTGACTCCTGAGAGGAAAGGGAATGGAGCAGCCTTACACTCAACCATTTTAAACTTAACTAATAGGTCTGAAATTTATTTATACTGATTTACCGTTATCCCATCAAAATTTTGTTCAATTTCGAGCCCCAAAAATTGTTTCAGCAAGCCCAAATCGCTCATCTCAAATGCATCATGGAGGGGAGTTTTTATGAATGAAATGGAAGAAAGTATGCTACCAGTAATCAAGATATCATCAACATATAAAAAAATTATAAGTAAATTATCATCATACTTTTGTAGATAAACATTCAGATCAGACTTACACCTTTGGAAGTTTTATGAAAGTAGGAAGGCATCCATCTTGGCATACCATGATCTTGGGGCCTGTTTCAACCCATATAAAGACTTATGCAATTTGAAAACCAAAGTAGGATATGAAATGTAGCCCTTGGGACTATTCATGTCTATCTCCTCATGAACATATCCATATATAAAGGCAATCTTAACATCCATATGATGTACCTCCTAGTGCTTAGATGTAGAAATTGCCAAAACTAGGCGCATGAAGTCCATCTTTGCCACTGGTGCAAAGGTCTCATGGTAGTCCACTCCTTGGAAATGGGAGAACCCTTTTGCAACCAGCCCTGCATTATAATTTCTGGTTGTGCCATCATCAGAAACATTTGTCTAAAACACCCACTTTTATTGAACTAATTTCCTCCCAGGTGGAAGGGAAACTAGCTCCCAAGTAGCATTTTTCCGAGAGAATTAAACTCTTCGTCCATGGCAGCTTGCCATATCGTATATTTCTGAGCATGGTAGTAATAATTTGTATCTGAAACTATCATTAAAAAACAGGATTCATACAGTAAATCATCATTTCAAGAGAGCGCAATACCTACTCTTTGAAATTCAGACCGAGTTCTTCTTGGATCAGCAGGATTTCCAATGTTTTCCAGGGCGGAAGAAAGTGTCTTCTTGGCCCAAGTTGGGAGATATGTTTGTACTTCAGAATATGATTCTAAATATGATATTTATTTCTCACTGATATAAAATATTAGTTCTAAAAAATCAGATTCATCAATCCCATTTTTGTCACCCAAATTGTCAGTAGAACATGCAGGAAAATCAGCAGAATTTTCTTCAACTATCTCTACCTCTTGGAGAGGCTCATCAAAATTAAAACTTCTTTCAATGAAAATTTGCTTTGTTCTGATATTCAGCAGCTTGAATCCCTTGGATTCTTCTATATATCCAATAAACATACATTCAACACTTTGCTGTTGCAAATATTTCCTTTTGTCAGATGGAATCCGAGCCCATGCACTGGACCCAAACACCTTGAAATTTGACACATCCAGCTTGTGTCCAAAATAGGATTCTAAGGGTGTCTTACCCTTCATGGAGGAGTGAGGTATTCTTTTCAGAATGTGTGCTACAACATTCATGTGCTAATACGAAAAATTTGCAGCCAATCCCTTTGCTTCTAGAATGCATGTGGTCATCTCCTTTAGAGAGCGGTGTTTCCTTTCTGCTACACCATTTTGCTGAGGGGTGTAGGGAACGGAATGTTGGATCTTGATCCCATTGTTGGAACATATATTCAGAAACTCAGTACTAATATATTCCATACCATTATAATATCTCAGGGATTTTATCTTTTTCCCAGAAGCATTCTCAACCAGTGCATTCGATTCTATGATTTTTTCTAAAACTTCTGACTTTTTTTTGATGAAAAACACCCAGGTGTATCTAGAAAAATCATCTATGAAGGTGAGTACATAGCGAGATCCATTCATGGATGTGATGGGAATTGGTCTGATGATATCAGAATTCAGTAACCCCAATTTACTTGATGCACAACAAGCCTTCCCCCGATCAAACTTATGCTTAGGGTGTTTTCCCACAACACAGCCCTTGCAAATTCCTTTGGTAGTTCTGATTGCTGGGAGGCCTTCAACCATGGATTTTTTCTATAATTTATGCAAGTAATTAAAATTAAATGACCAAATATCTCACTCCATATTCTACTAACCTCATTTCCATGATTCAGAAGAACGATGGGCTTTGCATCCAGTAGAAAATGGGAAAACTCACAGGATTTTGCATGATGGTTTGCAAAGCCTTTTGCAAAAAGTTTCCCAGATGAAATATCATTGATTTACACATCATCAGGGCTGAAGGTTACTCTCTTTGGCACTCCAGTATGAGTCATTTGATAAACACTCAGGAGGTTGGAGGCAAGAGAGGGTACATACAGAACATTGAAAAAAGAGCCATGTTCAAGATTTACTGTACCTTGTCCTTTTGATATGATGGTAGAATCATATCCCATGTGGATGGGGATGATCTTGTTGGTGTCCAGTGAGGAGAAAGAATCTCTACTTTCCATCATGTGATTCAAAGATCCATAGTCTATGAGAAAATATGTGGGCTTCGAGGTGCTTGCCATGAGAGAATGGGCTCTTTCTTGATGTGGATCCCGATCTTGATTATCTCTCCTTTGAAGATTCTCAAGGACATTGATGTTGTTTCTCTCGAGGAGAGAGTTCATCTCATCAAGTTTCTTTTTCATGCAGGCATGCTTAGGGTGAAATCCCTTCCTGTAATAAGAACAATTGAATTTATCCTTTCCTTGATGTCCCTTGTTCTTGTGTTTCTTAAAGCCAGAAGGGTCCTCTTGTTGGTTATTTTCTTTAGGATTTGGAGCCTATACTTTTGCCTTTGGATTCTTCTGCTTCCCTTTTCCTTTCAAATATTTTGACCCTGAAGCAAAAAAATATTGATATTTTGAGATCTGATAAAAGCATCAAGAGAAGGCATTTTCTAGTTTGGGGTTGTTAGCTTCCCTGTGTGGAATGATGAAACAAAGACAGAATAGTCTAGACCCAATTTGGAGAGGATAGCTAAGATGAGCTAGTCACCTTCGTTATCCACCTTGGATTGCTTTAGCTGGAGCACTAGATGTTTGAATTTTGTGAAAAAATTCATTCATGGATTCAAAACTGCTTGGATTCAGGGACATCAAATCGTTCTCAAGCTGATAGATCCAAAGATCATCTTGTTTATCAAACAAGGTAGCAATATGGTCCCAAATATTTTTCAGAGTCTTCAATCCCAAGATGTGGAAAAGAAGATCCTTGGAGATAGACAAACATAGGAATCCATAGGCCTCATCCAGTTTATTCTAGTAATTCATCTTCTCTGCAACAACATTAGGCTCAACTTCTGTGTTCATGGTGACTTGGTAGAGCTCTCTTGAACGGAGATGAATCTCCATATCTTCCTTCCATTTATGGTAGTTGAAATAGGTGAGGAGATCCAGAGAATGAGCCATGGATCTACTGTAGCGAATGCAAAGAACCTTTAAAAGCCTGCAATCAACACAATAAAGTCATCGTCAGGTTAAACAACCTACACATTTTAGGTTTTCATCACACCCAGCATAATTGATCAAGCAAGCTTGATCAACAATTCCTTAACTTGGGGTATTAAGTGGTAAACCTTCTGCTTCTGGTGCAGTTCTAGAATTTGAACTTTTGCTCAATTTTTTATGTAAGATCCGTCAAAAACCATGTTTTTGAAGAAAATAGCTTCATCCCGCTATTGCTCTGATACCATATTAATTCTATCATAGCTATCTTGGGACAAAGTATAAACTCACAAGTGATTCAATTGACAAATTACACATGAAATGATGCAATGGTACTGCAATAGGAGGTTGCAGTTCTGTATAATCAATAATGGAGTGAATAATACAATACAGTGTGATGCAGATTGCATGAATTCCAAGCTAATTCGAATACTCAAGGAGGTCATTTGAATTACATGGATGAGTGTAGCTTAATGGAATTCCAAACACACTTGGCACACTTAGTTAACCACTAAACTGATCAATAATTGACTGTCACACCAAGTCCTAACTGAATTGGAGTGCAATAGATGACTAAGTCTAACTAAATGTGACTCAAAACTTGTCACTGCATGTCCAAATTAAGGTTGTAGTGCATCCCTAACTCCAAGTAGATTCTATGGAGTTAACTGAAGTGCCACTTGTCATCAGAAGTGGTTGGAGGTTCCCTAGTTGACTCTAGTTCATAAATATTAGCCAAAAATAGACAAATAATATATGGAGGTGCCTTTACAATTCAGCTTAACTAATTGTTAGGTGAAACAACAATCAGTTAGAAATTGGGTGCGCTTATGACACTCAAATTACCCCAGAATTGCTCCCTGTTTGAAGGAGGAAGCCCAGTTATCCTCCCTGAATGAAGGTGAACGCTTAGTTGGCCTCCTTGATTGAAGGAGGGCATGGGTGTGCTCATGCTAATGTCATAGTGTGCTCATATGATTCCAAGTAAGTCAATTAAAATTAGGATAGTGGGTAATTAGGCCAAAATTGACTAAATAAGTGTGTATGTTGGGTAAATGACTCCAATAGTTATTTGTATCTGGGGGCTCTTGAGGTACCTTTGGTGATTTCAAGCTTCAAGCTTAGTTACCCTACCCATACGTAGATCCCACCTGCAAATGTCTGCCTGATAATTGGATATATTGAGGTGACCTTAGGAAAAGATAGTTAAATAAATCCATTCCATCCAATGAAGGAAAATATATTTGAAGAAATCTCGGTCGCAACCATAAATTTCCATCAATGCATCACGACAGTCCACCATTGGATCGAATGTTACAATGTCACGGGATAACCAGATGATGATGATCTACTCAATGTAAACATACTTGAGTCAGAAGGTATGTGTGCAGTGGAAGGATTTGGAATTTCTAGTGACCAATTCCTAAGTCCACTTAATATTAAGAAAGTAAATATTGGATCACCTGAAAATCCAAAGTTTGCAAATATTGAATATTATTGTGATGATGAGACTGTGGGGAAGATCACCGATTTGTTGCATGAATTTCAGAATATGTTCTCTACCACTTTTTTTGAAATGAAAGGAATAGTTGACAACCTTGGAGAGATGAAGATACCTTTGAGGCCCGATGCAAAACCAGTTAAGCAATGACCATATAGATTAAATATGCGATATAAAGAAAAGGTTAAGTCTGAATTCGATCGCATGCTAGAGGTAGGCGTTATAGAACCTATTGAAGAATCAGAATGGATTTGTCCAATTGTAATACACAACAAGAAAACCTCAGGTGAAGTAAAAATTTATGTTGACCTGAGAAAATTAAATTATGCTTGTTTTGCATGATTTGTAATCAACTCCATTTATAGATGAGGTACTAGAGAATTTCAGAGTTAAAGAGATGTAATCTTTCCCTGATGGATTTTATGGTTACCATCAGATTATAATTGTAAAGGAGGACTGACACAAGCCTACCTTTGCGACAGAGTGGGGTTGTTTCCATTATACGGTAATGCCCTTTGGACTTAAGAATATGCCTGTGATTTTTTCCAGAATCGTAGTCACTGCCTTTAAATATTTTATACATAAATTTATTGAAGTCTACTTTGAAGACTGGACAATATTTGGCCTTGTAAAATACCATATAGAGAGCCTGAGAATGACGTCGAAACATTTTCGCCAGTATCAAATTTTCCTCAATTTGAAGAAGTGTATATTTTGTGCACCTTTTAGAGCTCTGTTGGGCCATGTGGTCTGCTGCGATGAAATGTTGGTTGATCCGACCAAAATTGCGATCATCCCTGACCTACCACCACCAACTACAGTTAAACATTTAAGAGAAAATCTAGGACACAATGGGTATTATAGGAAATTTATCAAAGTATATGCAAAGGTAACTACTCTGATGGAAAAACTACTGAAAAAGGACACTAAGTTTCATTGGACAAAATATTTTCAAGAGAGTCTGGACAAGCTAAAGAATAAGATGGCTACTACACCAATACTCATATTTCCAATCTGGGAAAAAGATTTCCATGTTCATGTTGATGCACCGTCTGTTGCACTCAGTGTGGTACTGACACATTCTGGTGATGGATCGATTCATCTTCCCATTTCCTTTTCTAGCAAGAAGTTGTCAACTGCAAAGAATAATTACACCACGCCAGAGAGAGAAGGGTTAGCGATGGTATATGCGCTACAGGAATTTAGACATTATTTACTGGGAGGACATTTTAAGATGTATATTATCCATTCTGCATTAAAATACTTGGTCAATAAGCCAATGTTGGGGGGGAATATTTTCCAGTGGCATCTCCTCTTTCAGGAATTTTATTTTGAAATAATTGTTAAACCCAATCGCTTGAATTTGGAACCAGACCATCTTTCAAGGATTGAAAGTGGAGAAGAACCTACTAGTCTGGAAGATAATCTTCCTGATGTGCAACTATTTGTGATAATCATGTTTGATGATCAATATAAATATATCATACATTTTTCTGAGTACGGGTTATGCGCCAACTGAATTTACCACTGCGTAGAACAAACAATTGGTGGTGCGAACTACATGTTTCGAGTTGATCTTTGGAAACTTGTATAAAATGGGTCCTAATGAGATACTTCGGCACTATGTTTTGGGGCATGAGCGCCGCTGGGTATTGAATGAGGCACATGATGGTGTCACAGGAGGCCACTATGTAGGAAAATATACAATGTGTAAGATTTTGCAAGCAAGATTATGGTAGCCCACCATGCATGTAGATGCTCAGGATTATTGTCGTAGCTACGATGTATTTCAAAGAACTAGGAATCCTTCCTAAAGAGATGAAATGCCATTGGTACCACATATTACATTACAAGAATTTGATAAATGGGTTGTTGACTTTGTAGGACCTATCAGCTTGGCACGAAAGTGCATGAAAGCACAATATAGTATTACTGCGACTGATTACCTTACTAGATGGGTAGAAGCAACACCAGTAAATGATTGTACTGCTGCGAAGTTTCTATTTGAAAATGTTGTGACAAGGTTCGGATGCCCAAATATTTTAATCAGCGATTAAGGTATGCATTTTATTAATCAATTAATTGAAGAACTTACTGAAAAATTTCAGATACAACATAGAAAGGAAATCCCATATCACCCTTAAGAAAATGGAGTTGTCAAAGCATTCAACAAGATTGTGAAAAACGCATTGACAAAGGTTTACAATGTGTAAAGATATGACATGGAACAAAATATTCCTACATTATTATGGGAATATCACACAACGTGTAAGAAGTTAACATGTAAGACTCCATTTAGGTTGGTAAGAAGTTGTCATGCATATAGAGTAGTATGTGTCGAGCCTAAGAGTTGTTGTGAACACTGAAATGACAATTGTTGATGCTATGGAATATAGGTTATTTCAACCAGTACACTTGGAAGAGGAATGTTTTGTTGCAGGATTTCACCAAAATATAGAAAAGTAAAGACATAAGGTATGGCGCGATAGACACATTAAGAGAAATCATTTTGAAGTTGGGAGTCTTGTTATGATGTATGACAACAAATTTTTTAAGCATCCCAGAAAGCTGAAAACACATTGGTTAGGACCATATGTTGTCAAGGAAATCACTGATAGAGGAGCAGTGAAGTTAAAAAAATATATGGGACAGAATGTTAGAGGAATCATCAATGGGATTTGACTGAAACCATATTTCGATAGCTACGACTTGCTTGCATAAAAAGAAAAAAAAAAGAGAAAACAAGAAAAAGAAAAAAGAGAAAAGCGAACAAGAGAAAAGAAATAAAGATGAGCTAAAATGTATGATCGTAGACTGTTAGTTTTCCACAGAGAGAAGTGAAGTTTTGCATACTTGACATCTAACCAAGGTCAAAATTCTAAGTGAATAAAATTGTTCTGTCACAAGAACAAAACCCTATTGAAAGCGAAATAGAAGTCGCAAGGAGTGCGACAAGACACTTAGTGAGGTGCACAAGGAAGGAAATTTTCCAAGTGAAGGAAATTAAATCGCAAGAGACATGACACTGACGCAAAGAATGAAGAAGACTTGTTGGAATCAAAACTGTTTGTCATTAATTTGAAAACCTTGAGAGAATTTGGTGGCGTTCTTTGTGATCACATCCATCTTTATGGAAATAACTACCATTTGATGTGAATGTTATTTGGAAACATACATAAAAGTTTCCATAAATAAATCAGACGATACGCCCATGCGACTGAATGGATGGAGTCCTTTCTGATTAATTGCTAGAACATGTGAATAATGTCTAGGGAAAATTGTTGCACACTATCAGACTTCACACCCAAGACTCCTTTCATTCTATTGGAGAGAGAGAGAAGAGCTATTGTTGTATGCAACCTCCAGACGCGAAGAAAGTTGTTCGTAGCATGGTCATTTTGATCTCTATCACAAGTATAGTTGAGTTTGAGCCCACATCACCCACGATAGTCATGGAGGATACTGTTGGTTATGTCCCACTGTAGGTGGAGGTTCCACAACTACTGAACAAACTGCACCAGCTTCTTCACAGACTGCTCCATTAGTGGGGTCGAACTCAGTTAGGCCATCTGGAAAAGTACAGGAAGGAATACCAAGTCCATCTGGGACCAAATGGTGTAAGTGCACTGGTAACTGGAAAAGGAAGGAAAGAAAATAAAAAACCCCACCCCCACCCCCACCAAAGGATGGAGATTCTAAGGCAAGAAACTTGTTTCCACCTAAATTATGCCAAGACAAAGTGATGCACCGGAAGTCAAAATCCCAAAGCAAACAAGGGCCACACTAATAGAATCGTTGGTTCCCAAAGGAGTGAAGGTGTTAATGGATATCATGCCGAACTTGAGGAAGCTATATTTTCTTGACCATGACAAAAACACGCACATACACCTGGATCATGAAAACTATATGGATACTATGCAAGACACACCATATGTGCCCAAGAGACTTGTTGCAAATGAGTGGGATAGAGGATTGGAATAGTCTGGTATACTGTTGTTGTTATACATGCCACATTTTGGACATAGCATACTGATAAACACTTGTGTTCAGCAATTGCTGGAATTTTTTCATAATGGGTTCCTATGGCTTGGAAATCCTATGCCTCTAGATGTTGAACTTATTGCAGTCATCACAGGCCTAACATTTTCAAGAATGGACCCAATGACACTTCTCAAAAAAGGATCAAGAAGCGATGATAGCTGCAAGAATGAAGGAGAAGTATAACATAGTAAGAGATAACACAAGATTTCAGATTGTCTCCATTAATTATTATACCGTTCACTTTGCTGCAAAGGTGTTGGCTTCAAAGTTACTACGCAAGATGCGTACAAAGCAATGTTCTGTGGGAGCAGTTGCGCTGGATGAACTCTGCAAGGAGAGATTTCAAATCAATTGGTGTCAGTTGTTGGTGAATCAACTGTTGCAAGATTCTATTGAGTCGTAGGAGGAGGGTAAGCCATTTCACTACTCCTGGATGCAAATTTTAATTTCCTTTATTGCATGGTTCGACCCACTGAACTACCAAGGGGTAGATATGCTAGTGAACTATAGAGGAACACGATGCCACAATCTTTGGTTTGACCAGAATAAAAAGGCATGAAAAACATAAAATAATGTTGAATTCTATATGCATGGAAAGGAAATAAGGCATGTGGTAAGAAACATGTGCAGGTTGGATGATGACACTATTCACAATTTTGTCAAGTGGTTCAATTTGAGATTGGACCGCACCATGTCAACATGCAGCCATGCCAGGACCAACATCATCAAAGATTTTCGACAAAATTCATAATGTCAGAGGAAGAGGTTGAAGAAATTGTTGATGACTAGGTGAAATAATTATGGTGTGTTCTTGTGCCAGAAGATTAACTGCGAAAAGAAGAAGAACAACTACAAAAAGAAGACCCACCACCGCCAAATGACGATAATGAAGAAGAAAATCTATAGAAGGATAGAGTGTCATTCCAACTCAACTTTGACAGACCCGGAGATAGAACAGAAAGAAAAATACCATGAGGCAGAACAATCACAGTCTAAAAGTAAGAAGAAGAAGAAGATTAAAGCTGATAGGAATGCAAATACCATCATCTTGGACAACAAAGAAATGCAACTGATGACTGAGGAAATAGCTAAAGCTACGCAAATAAGATTCAAAACCATAGAAGAGCGACAAGAAGAGATTTCAAGTACGGTTACTGAGTTTCTCAAATTTTTGTGTAAGGAGGTTAAATATGTTTAAGTTTTTGTCGACTATTCAACCCCAAACACTGAGTTGTAGGATCCACTCGAAGTTTCAGAAGTACCTACAACTAGAATAACAGTTCTAGTTTTGCTGATTAGAACATAAGTATTAGGAGGAGTTGTTAAATTAGGAACTACAGAGTTTAATGATGTCACCAGGTACATAGGCCGAATAACGTTAGAATTTTCATCAATGGAAATGGATGAAGTATATGCATGCAAAGTACTGTAATTGCGGAGATAAAAGTGCGAGAAGGTGCACTAGTTAAATAGGAGAAGGATGCAAACAAAAGTGTAATGAATATGAAACGAGTAGTACAAGAGGCTGAGCAGAGGACAAAAACATGGGAAGAAAATCGACAGAGGCTCGACACGGCAGCAACTATGGCTTGTACAAACTTCGCAGAGGAGGGAATAACATAGGAAATGGTGCCAAAATCCAAGGTCGCTCGATTTGGATAAATAACAAAATACCTCTGAAAGAAATTCATAGAGATGGAGGCGAAGGTAAGACCAAGCACACCCCTGAGGTGTTGGAAGAATGAAGGAAAACAACCATGAAAGTTGCGAAGAGTATTGACGAAGCATAAGAAGTATGTGCTAAAGCTATCGACCAAGTCTCTCAGGCTTGGGTAGCTCTTATAGATGATGTAGAGTTAGAAAAAGCCACATAAAGGCTATGTGTAGTTGAAGCATAAGTAAATAAACTGAAAGATGGGATGAAGTAGTTTCCCTTAGTAGAGAAAATTGTAGCAAAAAGTAACAATGTTGCACATGAAACATCAAGAAAGAACACTGTAATGTTGCAGTGTTAGAGGATGAAGCTGAAATGGTTACAAGCATTCTTCAGCCTGTACATCAAAAGGTGTATGAAGAAACTACATCGGTAGAGAAGGTAATGTTAGAATATGTCAATTTGGACCTTGTGGAGTAATTGCAGAAGAAAGAGGAAGAAGTGCGACTGGAAGAAGAGAAAGTAGTGAAAATCTTGGAATATTTTCACAGTAAGTTCGACACAGGTAAATAAATGGAGGAATAGATTCGAGTGGCTCAAGACAATCCATAGGTGCGTTTTGGGGTCCTGTTGGGGCTAGGGAAAGGAAAGAATAATTCACGTAGAATTCTTCCTAAGTATGGAGAAGAGCTAGAGAAGAAGAGAAAGGAGTTGCGACAGAGGTAGGGACAGGAAGGAGGAAGAAGGAAGATGCACATCATAAGATGAATTTGGACAAAAGAGGAAGTCACGATAGAAGAGGAACTCACAACAAAAGGAAGGAATGCAACAAAATAACTGTACTAGAAGGAGTGTAAGTGGTATAACAACTGGAAAATGACAGTAGAGAATGACGACCAAAAAGCGATAGTTTAGGAAGATCATGGGGATGAGGTTGGCCAGATTCGATGGAGGCTCCACGTCTAAAATCATCTTTGTAAGTTAGGCCATTAGTGCCTACTATCGTGTGATGATAGAATAGGAAATCCAACCTGTTGGATAATTGAATAAAGTCGGCCGAGAAAGAGACAAGTAAAGAGTCTGTAAAGAGTCTATCAAAAGGAGAAACCCAAGCTATATGCAGGTTATATTCTCCATTGTTAGAGTTTTAGCCTATCCACTATTAGATTCTCTATATTTTGTTATCTGTTAGTTGTTGCTAAGTGCTTTTGAGTTGAATAATCTGTAGCTAAGTGCACAAAAGTGTAGGAGAAGTTGAGTCGATCCAAAATGTGTGTGGATCGTTAGTAGAGTCAATTAGGGAGAGAGTAGAAGAGAAGATCAAAGAGCATGAGAGGAATAAAGAGTCTATTTAGATAAATAAGAAGATTCAGAACAAATTCTGCAACTTAGTGCACAAACAAAAGGTGCATATAATTCTCATGCCGGATGAAGAGCACCTTTATGGTATTTTGCGGATGGGTTTCCATGTTAGATTATGTGTATATGTGTGAATGTTGAATGTGTTTGAGTTACCTATATAGATGTTCTGTTGAATGAATTCGTATAGATTTTCTTATGAATGAATGGATGTATATCATCCACACTGGGATAAGTTGAATATATTTATGCTGCACTAGGACTATTATTATACTAGTTGCAAAGGAGAAGTTGGGTTACGGTCTAAGTGTTCATATTTAGCATAAGTAATCCACCCATCAGGATTGGTTGAAAACCTTAGTAAACAACCAAGGGACCAGAAATCCCCCACCCAACTGCAGAAGCCTAGTTCTGACAGTCACCCATAGAAATAAATCTCGAGTGAGATTGCATTTGTGTCGCAGGTGTTGCTGATTGGGATTTTCTCTACAGGGACGATATCTTGGGCTATGTTGCGCTAAGCAAAAGGGACTAGACCCGGTTCGAAGGGAAAAAGGACAGAAATCCAACACTATATATATATATATATATTACATTATTTATTTGAAATTGAAATATCATAGATGAAAACATCGATTGTAATATTTAATCATCCATACATTTAATTAACAATTTACCATTTCACATGCAACATTTGATAATAAGATTAATTAATTACAATATTTATCTCGAATTGAAATATCATAGATGCAAACATCAATTGCAATATTTAATCGTCCATACATTTAATTAACAATTTATCATTTGACATGTAACATTTGACCATAACATTGAAGAATGCAATTGAATACAAAAATTTATTTTATTATACATCACTAATAACGCCTTTGTCATTGAAAATAACACAACATAGAAATAACAATAATCAATATGTCAACATGAATGTAATTGTTACACTTATTGGTAACCCGTTGTTTTTCAATTCAAGTAGTATGTCCAGTACGTTATTATACAAAATGTCTAATTTTCATAGAAAGTTATTTCAAAATATATAGCAAGTTATAAAAACTTGTATTAACATAAAAAATAAATATGGATCATCATTCTTCGCTAGAACTGCTATCGGTGCTTGATCCACTTGCATAACATGGGTTATTTTGCTAAATGTTTTGTTGATTGGCTCATTTGTTTTCCTCTTCTAGTTCGGCTCCCATCTGCAAACATAAAAACAAAGTGTACTGAGCGTATCTACATTGCTAAGAATAATGAGAAATAAAATAGATAGTATACATGAATGTAAATTGAAAAGCGACGTAGTTGCATATAAATAAGTGAGTCTTTAATGATACACATTCCTTCAAAACCATGTCTCATGCCTTCGATAAACAAGTATTATGTTTGATCCACTCCATACTTTGTTTCATGCAAGTTCTATGCCCCATCACATTAATTAATCATAGATTTAATATAATAATTTGTATTAATTATAAACTATCATAAGTAAAAATATATAGTTACTTACAAAATTCACAATTAATTTTTGATACACCAACATATACTCACAACCCTTGATTAACCCAATGTCATTCAACTCATCTGATGGTTCTTCTCTGTATGTTAACACCTGTTTGAAGACATACAAGGATTGGCAGTGAAAACAAAAAGAATCAAATATACAAATCACAACCACTACATAATTTTTTTATTATAGGGAAATCACAAATACGCACAAACTTTGCTATCAACCCCTTTCTTCCCTGTCTTCCCATCTTGTGTGTTAATTGGGTTCCTTTTTATTTTCTTTTATGCATTAACAAAACAATTGAAAATGACTATTTAATGATGAATTAAAAACTGATATTTACATAATCCTAATAAACAATGATTTCATACATTTGAAGCATGTTTCTATTGAGATGAATCCTCTTGTGATGCAGTTATGTCTATTTCCTTGACCATCTCCTTGAATAGTTTTTTGGACACCCCTACTGGCACATTTCACGTATCATCTCGTTCATCCTTTGAGATTTTCATAATCTTCCTGAAAATGTAAAATGACTGCATTAATCAATTTTTTAAGTTGATATGAAAAATAAATAATGTAGCAGAACTAAAATTATTGAAGGAATGACACTTTGTGGTAATCATACAAACAAATAATTTCGACATAAACATGTAAAAGAATATTACCTTTTCAATGATTCTTTTTTTTTGTTGTATGTTTTTGCTATTGCAAGTTTGACAAGTCTCATTGACCATTGCTCAGGGAACACCTCTTGTACTTTACATAAGATTTTATTTTGGAATAATTTGATTGGTTTCTATATTGTAAGTGAAAATTACGTTTGTACATTCTTTCTACTAAATTCCTCATAGTATTATAAAATTCTTTGCCCCTTCTATTAACTTCTATCACCACTCCAGATGAACTAAGGACCAATTGATCATCATTTGCATCTTCCATGATTTTTTCTTATGATGACATTGAATTATGTTGTTGTCAGCCCCTGCATAACATTCAACATATGTGTATTATATTATTTGAAACATATTAGTGAATAATCATAACTACATTAATACTCAAATTTCATGAAATAATTCATATTCACTTCTTTCACTTGATTCATCCCTCTGCAACCTTTCCATCAACATTTTACATTCTTTTGGACTTAGATTGGTAAGAATCTTATTGAGAATCCTAATTTTTTGGCTCTGCATTTCACACATTAACAAATATATATTAGTGAAATTTACAAATAATTCAAATAAATTAATTTCAATAGAAAAATTAATTAGAACCACTTGCCTTCTTTGTAAATTTGGATGTGCTTCCACCACGTTGACTGAAATTTTTTTCATTGAATTCAGACCATTCATTTTTATCAATAAATAGCTTGGACCATTAAACAAATAAGATATCAAAATATTATCCAAACAAATTGCAGACCTTCAAAAATAGAAAACAACTTTGAAATTGACGCATTTTATAAATTTAAGAGCATCGATGCATATACATATATAGACGCACCGATCCATTTAGTCACATAAATGCACTCATACGTTTATACAACATAGCAGCACCAGTTGCATACTTTGTCGTTCAATCAATTTTTTGGTCGTACACATGTGCAATATACCAACGGAGTCGTACCATGTACACCATTCCGCCATTATTGATGTTATTATGTATAAACGCACTGATTACAGATAATCGTAAACAGAAAATAAAAAAAACGTTGTGTCATATCTGGACAACGGTGCACCATTACAATACGCGCACTGATGCATTTGTTTTTTCCAAAATAACAAAAAAACTCAAATAAAACAAACTTTGGGCCAACTTGTTACAATTTCAATCCAAATAACAAACCCATCTTGCCCTAAGATTTCTATACATATTCATAAATTAACCAAATCTAAATTCCCTAAAAAGTGAAATCATAATTTTGCAAAACAATAGAGGGATTTAAACCCTAATCTAAAATTTTGCAACCACAACAAACGAATAGAAGCACAGAGAAGAGAAGGGTTGCAACATTAAAGGTACGTATGAAGTATTTTTTTTCTAAATCTACTTGATTTCTAAATAAGATATTAACATCTACAATATTATTTACATGAAATTTTTACTACGCAGGGTTTTGTCTCGTTCAACATACCTGAAAATTTTCGGTCTTCATAGTAATCTAGTTGCTCCAAAGACCTCATGTGTAAGTGCCTATTTGAGATTTCTCCGCTGAAATTTTCAAAAAAGAATGAATTAATGTTTAGGTTTTTTGCTTTTAAAGACACTTTTGAATTACTTTTTTGAACTTAAAATTGCTTCCATTTTTCACTTTAGGGCTTGAATAGTTTGTGCATTTTTTTTCAACTTTCAGCATTTCGACGCACCCGAGTCTATAACACACCAGTGCGTCACTATGTAATATGCACCACTATCCCACAACTTTAAGAATTAGGACAATGCACATATACCTATTGCACACACTAATGCAGTTGTATTTAAACAGCGCACTGAAATGAAAGTAACTAAACATGCATGTATACATATCTACAACAAAATGCAACAAATATTTTTCACTGTGGGAGCTTTGGTGGAGGGTTAAAGTTCTTGTTTATTGGTTTGCCTCTATGTACCGATGCATTTGTATTTGGTGATCGGACTGCTAGGCATAACTGTTAATACTTCATGTATAAATATCCACTACCAAATCTGGCAGATATTTTCTTTTAAGGGAGTGTTTGCAGAGATTATTTTCATAGTGCTTTTGTAGTTGTTGTGCACTAGTGTGTGTGTATTTAAATAGACACACTGCTAAAAAAATGTATGCTTGTTTTTTTGGTTTCCACCTAAAACTATATATCGATCTCAAGTTTTCTTTTATTATTCAATGACAAAAATTACAATATTTCATAGTATATATATAACCGAATCAAAGGATTAGTGGGACTTTGAGTTTCCTAATGGTTACCTATGCATATATGATGAAATTGCATCTTGTTTTCAATCTATATATTCCTAGAAGAAGATAAATATTATTTAATAAAGAAAAATAGGAAAAACAAATAGTTATGAAACCTGTTAAGGTTTGTCTCCAACTTAGGAGACTCAACCCAAGTTAAGGGATCGAGCTACACTTTGTGACTCTTGAGGGGATTATGGGGGTTCTTGGGGGAGGATATTTGATCCCTTGCCATTGGTGGGAAATGTAAATGGACACTTCAAGAGAGACCAACGATTGGAGGAATTATGTTTGGATTGTTTCATATTCCTTGATACCAGATAATGGAGCCAAGAAAAAACAGCCTGTTATTTGTCTCATATTTTATTTGTTGAAAACTCTATAAGTCAAATAGATGGCGGCCTCATACAAGAGGAACAAACTATTGATTGTTTCTTTTATTATATTTTGGAATATATATAAGTATAATAGATGACGAACTCATAGAAGAGGACCAACTTGTAATTTGTGTCTTCTTTTATTTGTTGAAAAATATGTAAATCAAATAGATGGCGACCTCATACAAGAGGACGATCTCATTGAGAGTTTCTTTTATTATATGTTGGAATATATATAAGTACAATAGATGAATTCCTCATAGAAGAGCACCAACTTGTTATTTGTCTCTTCTTTCATTTTTTGAAAACTCTGTAAGTCAAATAGATAGCAACCTCATAGAAGAGGACAATCCCATTGATTGTTTCTTTTAATTTACAGTTCATTTAAGGAGATGATAGTCGCTACAATGAGATCCATCCTAAATATCAAGATTGTGGATTGTGTCTCTTTTAAAACCTGAATATAAATGACTAGTAAGAGTTATGGCACCTTACAAATACTACAACTCATTTTAACTTTATTTGAGACTTCCACAAGAAGGATTGACCCCTCGTTAAAGCCATAATACTTTGGTATAGTAATGCTACCAGATCCTTTGGAGAAGAAACTGGTCTTTCGACCTAAATGTAGTTTCCTTATTTTTATATCCTTATGTCAAGTTGTGAAGGAGAGAGAAGTTCATTTCCTTAAAGATAAATATACGCTTAATCATCCTATTTTTGCTTGGTCTTTTGGATAGAATCCAACTCTTTACATAAATGTTTATAGGCTTATACCATTCAAAAAGAAGGGTGGTTATATTTTGAGAGGAGGTGACCCTCCAATTATTTTGATGTTATATTTTAACACCGCTCATGCATTTATGAAAGCTTTTTTCATTTAATGTTCCTCTTTATACTTTTCGTAAATTAGTTCAAACTAATGCTTTGTAATTCTATGTTGCTAAAATAATACTCATTTTCTTTATTTGTATATAATGAATGTTTTTTTGGATTATGCTTCCTAAATATGAATTTTAATAGCTTGCATAAAAGAAGTATTTGGTTTCTTAAGATAATACAAATAAAAACAAAGTATTAGTATTGTGTTATCCTCAATGAATAAAGGACAACAATGACATATTGGTTTATATTGGTGAATGTTTTGTAAATCCATGAAATTACTCTCTTGCAACAAGTAAACATTTATGATTGTACCTTACCTACGAGGTTAAATATTTTGTTCCAAAGGCAAAAAATTATTACCCCACAAAGAGAATATTAACATGGTGATTGCATTAAGATCAGAGTATTATTATTGTTTCAAATGTTTTGAGGAGGAAGTAAGAACAAAGGTTTTAAGATATTATTAAGATTAGAATTTCAATCGTGATTAGATGAAGTAGAGTATATGTATTATAATTCAGAGATAATTATTCCAATTTAGTTCCATGTGAATTTGAAGCTATATAAATATAAAGCAAAATTAGTTTTATAAAGTGATCAGTTTGATAAAAATTATATATATAAATATAGAGTGGTTCTTTTTAATATGAAAACGTAATTAATGGTACTAACATTTTTGGTAGTTCAAAGATGTTTTAAGGAAATTTTATGCCCCATTTCTATGGAAATGTCATGGTGGAAGTTGAGTTTGTTACAAACGGTATCAGAGCAAGTTCTCAAGACTTGAACCTATTGGACTCGCCTACATTCACTCGAATCTGATGGACTCGCTTACATATAGGTATGTTGTGAACCTTATGAATACTTGAATATTTGAATACAATACTTTATGTTTACTTATTTTCATGCATACTATAGAAGGAATAGTGTTATGAACTTCAAAGTACATGAATTAGTTCACTTAGAGTCATATGCTTGAAAGTATGAAGCTAGTTGCATAAATTAAATGCAAAAATACATGTACGTCGAGTGAAGTTTTGTAGGAATTTTGACAAGGTGATATGTCTGATTTCATTAGATCTTTTGAATGATCTTTAGTAGGATAAAGATAGTATGTGTTAACATGTAGCCAGTATGTTACTTCCCTACTCGTAGAAACTTTATAGTGGAAACTTTATAAATATTGATTGTATTTAGTATTAAGGTTTGTTACAGTTAAGATGTATCCATACACCTAGATTCCTTACAAGGATAAGAGTAGATATGTGACAAGGCTTGATGCTAGAAGCTAAATGAGTGAGGATTATAATATTTAGAAGATAAGTTCTTGGGATAAGGTTGCAAATTGATGTAATAAACAAGTGGAATATTTAATTGTGTGAAGAGTTACTCATAAATATTTAGAAGAGTAGGTGCAATTAAATGAAACGACCTTATACCAATGTTTAATTTTAAGAGGATTATGTTAAGGTTAAAATCTAGGTAGTTGATAAAGTTTATCCAAGTAACTATATCATGTTACCAATGGGACTTATAAATATAAGGGGCTTAAATCATCTTACGGCATTATTATTAGACTTATTCTACATTCCCCTTTATGTGTAAATATAAAGAAAACATATGTAAGCGGATTAAGACTTTATCAATGACTTGATATATCATGTAGACATAAGTTTTAGCGTACTTAGTTTGTTTGGTTAAAGGTTTCTAGAAAAGAATACAAATGTATGTTAACAATTTGTCATCATGTCATGTGCATAATGGTAATACCATTTTAGTTTTGTGTGGACAAAGTTAAAAAAAAAATACTCCATTTCTCATAAGGCAAATTGGGTATTGAAATTATGCTAGCGAGGTTGAATGCATGATATCAATATTTTGAGTTAAGAATGTTAATGAAGCGAAAACATGGTGAAGTAAAGTTAGAAGTAACACCAAAAGCTTATAGAAAATAAGGAATGCATTTTGCTTAAAGTGCACATTAATGAAAGGTATATGCAAGTGTAGTTACGACTAATTTGTTATGAAAGTAATGCATTTATATTATGCAAAAGACTAGTTTGTTGTATCAAGAGATTATGGTAATCCTAAATAGAAACTTGCTATTATACTTTGTTGTTTGCTTTATGAGATTATGATACAAATAATTTTGGTAAGAAATTGTGAGTAAAGTATGCAGGCACTTAAGGTTGCAAGAAACACTGCCAAATGGGAAATCAATGAGATGATCGAAATGAAAAGGTGAATTTCTCAATGGAAAGAGGTAACATCTAGAATGAGTATGACTCATTAATTATTATGAAAGGTTAGAAAGATGTTGTCGTCTAATAAATAAAGTGTATTTATGGAAAAACATAGTCTAGATAATTTAATATGATGAGAATATACTTTGTTAGAAGTTTTGAAAAATTCTATTGAAATACTTGAGTATGGTAACCGTAGCATTATTAAGAATTATCACTTATGTATATAGCATATTTGTAATAAGGCAATTGAATCATAGAATTTTTTTTTTTTTCATACATGCATAGATACTAGAAGTATTGAGTTATGCAACATGCTAATGTGTTGTTAACACTTTTGAGCTGACCATGGGGAACGCCCTGGGTTGTAAGTTTGTTAAACTTATAAGAAAATTTTATACACTAAATAAACCTATTTAAAATAGTACATACATAATTAACTGACTAATGAAAAAGAAAAAGAAAATTGGATATTTAAACTATGTGATTAAGCAAGAGAAATTGAGTTTGGTGTTGAACGTTTTGGCTTTTGAGCACGTAAACTGTTTAGGCTCTCAAATTTTTGATAAGTTAGTATAGATTTTCTAGTGAGCACCCTTATGAGTTGTTAGGCTCTATTGAGTGATCTACATGTATATATGCATACCAAAAATTCTGAAAGAAGATTTCAGCCAAGAAGTGCTTGGAACATCAATGCCATACAAAAGGTAGGTATGTGTGATTTTTGGTATTTTGTGTACCATGATATGATGAATGATGAAACATTAGTTACAAAGTTATGTATTAAGTGAATCATATTTTGACAAATGCGATAAAAATATTGTTTCCATGTGCATTTGTAATACTTTAATTAGTGCATGTTTCAAAATATATGAAAAAGTTATGATTAGGCACATATTATGTTAATTTAATATGATTACTACTTTGTGAACCAAGTAGAAATTAATTGAGGAGAAGTACTTCCATACCAGGGTTGTGGATGTAAAGTTGAATATTATACAAATATGTGCCATAAGATAAAAATGTAGTGACTGATTTGGTTTCAGGTTATGTTTTTTTCTTTATATATGTTATGTAATACAGACAAATGTTGTAGGTGCATTTTTGGGAAAAACTCATCTTTTCAGTGTTGTCATGAGAAGTACAATAGTATGTAGCAAAGGAAATTGCTAATATATATTTCTTTTGACATGAAAAAATATTTTTGTGCACATGTTAAGGTAAGCATTGGAAATGCCTTGTAATGTTTGTGTAAGCACGAGTTGTAAAAGGCAAGCAGCATAAAATATTTCAGAAAATATGTGAAAGCAAGATTGAGGATAAAGTTTTGAAAGAAATTGACACCAAGGACGGTGTACCTTTAAGGGGGGGGAGGATGTAACATCCCCTCTGCTACTTTGATTTTATGGCAACTAAAAGTATAAGGTAAATATGAATGTGTAACATTTCGGCAATGAGCTCTAAGTTGGCACAATCTTTGTAAGTATTATTACATTACCTTAAGAAAGATATTATGTATAGCCTTACTTCGACAAGTGTGCTAAGAGAAACATAGTTAAATAAACAAATATAATAATATCTTATATTATTAAAAGAGGATTTAACCTATTGTATATTTTTGCATATATATAATCCAATCAAAGGATTGGTGGGACTTTGAGTTTCCTAATGGTTACCTATACATATATGATGAAATTGCATCTTCTTTTCAAGTTATATATTCATAGAACAAGCTAAATATTATTTAATAAAGAAAAAGAGGAAAAATAAATGGTTGTGAAACTAGTTAGGGTTTGTATCCAACTTAGGAGACTCAACCCAAGTTAAGGGATCAAGCCACACTTTGTGACTCTTGAGGGGATTATGGGGGTCGCAAGGGAGGAGAGTCGATCCCTTTCCATTAGTGGGAAATATAAATGGCCACATCAAGAGATCCCAGTGATTAGATGAATTATGTTTGGATTGTTTCATATTCCTTGATACCACATAATGGAGCCATGAAAAACCAACCTGTTATTTGTTTATTCTTGTATTTTGTGAAATATCTATAAGTCAAATAGATGGCGGCCTCATATAAGAGGACCAACGCGTTGATTGTTTCTTTTATTATATATTGGAATCTCTATAAGTATAATAGATGACGACCTCATAGAAGAGGACCAACCTATTATTTGTGTCTTCTTTTATTTGTTAAAAACTCTCTAAATCACTTTTATTTGTTGAAAACTCTCTAAATCAAATAGATGGCTACCTCATAGAAGAGGACCATCTTGTTGATTGTTTTTTTATTATATGTTGGAATCGATGAAGACCTCATAGAAGAGGAACACCCTATTATTTGTATCTTCTTTTATTTGTTGAAAACTCTATAATTCAAATATATATCGACCTCATAGAAGAGGACCAGACCATTGATTGTTTCTTTTAATTTACAGTTTCTTTAAGGATACGATAATCTCTACAATGAGAACCAACCTCAATCTCAATATTGTGGACTGTGTCTTTTAAAAAATAAATATAAACGATTGGTAAGAGTTTTTTCACCTTACAAAGACTACGCCCCTTTTTAACTTTGTTTGGGACGTCCATAGGAAGGATTGACCCCTC
The DNA here is from genome assembly GCA_001517045.1 of Pseudotsuga menziesii. Classification (NCBI taxonomy): domain Eukaryota; kingdom Viridiplantae; phylum Streptophyta; class Pinopsida; order Pinales; family Pinaceae; genus Pseudotsuga; species Pseudotsuga menziesii. The sequence continues at coordinate 25,375 of LPNX010269195.1, read as the reverse complement.
ATTAAATCCATAATACTTTGGTATAGTAATGCTACCCGATCCTTTGGAGAAGAAACTCGTATTTCGACCTAAATATATTTTCCTTCTTTTTTATATTATTGTGTTCAGTTGTGAAGGAGAGATAAATTTGTTTCCTTAAATATAAATATACGCTTAATCTTCCTATTTTTTCCTAGCCTTTTGTATAGAATCCAACTCTTTACATAAAGGTTTATTTTATATTTTAACACCCATGCATTATTGGAATATTTTGCATTTAATGTTCCTCTTATCTTTTCATAAATTAGTTTAAATTGATGCTCTCCAATTCTATGTTGCTAAAATAATACTCATTTTAGTTATTTGCATATAATGAATGTTTTCTCGATTATGCTGCCTAAATATGAATGTTAATACCTTGCATAAAAGAAATATTTGGTTGCTTAATAGAGCACAAAGAAAAACAAAGTATTAGTATTATGTTATCTTCAATGAGTAAAAGACAACACTGATATATTATTTTATACTAATGAATGTCTTGTAAATTCATGAAATTACTCTCTCGCAACAAGTAAACATTTATGGTTGTACCTTACCTAGGAAGTTTAATATTTTGTTCTAAAGGAAAAATATTATTACCCCGCAAAGAGAATATTAACATGGTGATTGGATTAAGATCAGAGTATTGTCATTGTTTCAAATGTTTTGAGGATGAAATAAGAATAAAGGTTTTAAGATATTATTAAGATTATAATTTCAATTGTGATTAGATGAAGTAGAGTATATGCATTATAATTCAGAGATAATTGTTCCAATTTAGTTGCATGTGAATTAGAAGCTATATAAATATAAAGAAAAAATAGTTTTATAAAGTGATCAGTTTGATGAAGATTTTATATATGAATATAGAGTGGTTCTTTTTAATATGAAAAGTAATTAATGCTACTAACATTTTTGGTAGTTCAAAGATGTTTTAAGGAAATTTTATGCCCCATTTCCACGGAAATGGCATGGTGGAAGTTGGGTTTGTTACAAATGGTATCAGAGCAGGTTCTCAAGACTTGAACCTAATGGACTCGCCTACATTCACTCGAATCTAATGGACTCTCTTACATATAGGTATGTTGTGAACCTTATGAAGACTTGAATATTTGAATACACGACTTTATATTTACTTATTTGCTAGCATACTACAGAAGGAATAGTGTTATGAACTTCAAAGTACATGAATTAGTTCACTTAGATTCATATGCTTTAAAGTATGAAGCTAGTTGCATAACTTAAATGCAAAAATACATGTATGAAGAGCAAAGTTTTGTTGGAAGTTTGACAAGGTGATATGTTTGATTTCATTAGATATTTTGAATAATCTTTAGTAGGATAAATATATTATGTGTTAACATGTAGCCGGTATGTTACTTCCCTACACTTAGAAAAATTATAGTGGAAACTTTATACATATTGATTGTATTTAGTATTTAGGTTTGTTACATTTAAGATGATCCATACACCTAGATGTCTTACAAGGATAAGCATAGTTATGTGACAATGATTAATGCTAGAAGCTAAATGAGTGAGGATTATAATATTTAGAAGATAAGTTCTTGGGAAAAGGCTTTAAATTGATGTAATAAACAAGTGGAAGATTAATTGTATGAAGAGATACTCGTAAATATTTAAAAGGTCAGGTGCAATTAAATGACATGACCTTATACCAATGTTTAATTTTTAGAGGATTGTGTTAAGGTTAAAATCTAGGTAATTGATAAAGTTTATCCAAGTAACTATAGCATGTTACTAGTGTGACTTACAAAAATAAGGGGCTTAAATCATCCTATGACATTATTTTTAGAGTTATTCTACATGCCTTTTTATGTGTAAAGATAAAGAATTTAACAAATGTAAGGGTATTAAGACTTTATAAATGACTTAATATATCACGTAGACATTAGTTTTAGCATACTTGGTTTGTTTGGTTAAAGGTTTCTAGAAAAGAATACAAATGTATGTTAACAATGGTTCATCATGTCATGCGCATAATGATACTACCATTTTGGGTTTGTGTGGACAAAGTTAAAAGAAATTACCCCATTTCTCGTAAGGCAATTGGGTATTGAAATTATGCTAGAGAGGTTCAATGTATAATATCAATATTTTGAGTTAATAACGTTAATGAAGATGAAACATGGTGAAGTAAAGTTAGAAGTAACACCAAAAGATTATAAAAAATAAGGAATGCATTTTCCTTAAAGTGCACATCAATGAAAGGTATCAAGTGTAGTCACGACTAATTTGTTATGAAAGTAATGCATTGATATTATGGAAAAGACTAGTTTGTTGTATCAAGAGATTCTGGAAATCCTAAATAGTAACTTGCTATTATACTTTGTTGTTTTCTTTATGAGGTTATGATGCAAATAATTTTGGTAAGAAATTGCGAGTAAAGTATGCAGGCACTTAAGCTTGCAAGAAATACTGCCAAATGGGAAATCAATGAGATGATTGAAATGAAAAGGTGAATTTCTCAATGGAAAGATCATGTAACATCTAGAATGAGTATTACTCATTGATTATTATGAAAGGTTAGAAATATGTTGTCGTCTAATAAATCAAGTGTATTCTTGGAAAAGCATAGTCTAAATAACTTAATATGACGAGAATATACTTTGTTAGAAGTTTTGAAAAATTCTATTGAAATACTTGAGTATGGTAACCATAGCATTCTTGATAATTATCACTTATGTATATGGAATATCTAATTGAATAATGGAATTTTCTATTTGTTTCATGCATGCATAGATACAAGAAATATTAAGTTACGCGACATGCTAATGTGTTGTTAACGCTTTTGAGTTGACCATGGGGGACGCCTTGGGTTGTAAGTTTGTTAAAATTCTAAGAAAATTTTATACACAAAACAAAACTATTTAAAATAAAACATACATAATGAACTAACTAATGAAAAGGAAGAAGAAAATTGGATATTTAAACTATGTGATTAAGCAAGAGAAATTGAGTTTGGTGTTAAGCGTTTTCGCTCTGGAGCACCTAAATTGTTTAGGCTCTGAAATTTTTGATAAGTTAGTACAAAGTTTCTAGTGAGAACCCTTATGAGGTGTTAGGATCTATTGAGTTCTCTATGATATTAAAGTCCTAGGAAAAGAGCTACCAGTGAGCACCGAGAGGAGGTGTTAGGATCTTAATCAGAACTACCAGAGAAAACACAGGTGAAGTGTTAGGTTCTATACTGATATATTTTTTGATGTTAATATTTCAAGCTCAAGTATATGTGGGATTCCAAATCGTGATAAATTCCAAGCTCTATGTAGGAGATAAGCCCAAGAATTGTAAAAATTTGATGAAGGTTGTAGTCCTTATATCAGATCAATATTATATATACAGGTTGAGGAGGCTTGCACGTGAACTTGTGGTACAGTGAGGATATGACCTTCATGTATATATCCTAACACCTCAGGCAAGAAGTGCTTGGAACATCAATGGGATACAAAAGGTAGGTGTGTATGATTTTTGGTATTTTGTGTACCATGATATGATGAATGATGAAACATTAGTTGCAAAGTTATGTATGAAGTGAATCCTCTTTTGACAAGTGCGATAAACATATTGTTACCATGTGCATTAGTGATACTTTAATTAGTGCATGTTTCAGAATATGTGAAAAAGTTATGATTATGCACATATTTTGTTAATTTAATATGATTACTACTATTGTGAACCAAGTAGAAAATAATTGAGAAGAATTATTTCCATATTAGAGTTATGGATGTAAAGTTGAATATGATACAATTATGTGTCATAAGATAAAAATGTATGATTGATTTTGTTTCATATTATGTTTTTTCTTTGTATATGTTATGTAATACAGATAGATGTTGTAGGTGCATCTTTGGGAAAAACTCATCTTTTCATTGTTGACATGAGAAGTACGATAGTATGTAGCAAAGCAAATTGCTAATATATATTTCTTTTGACATGAAAAATTATATTTATGCACATGTTAAGGTAAGCATTGGAAATACCTTGTAATGTTTGTGTAAGCACGATTTGTAAAAGGCAAGCAACATGGAAGATTTGAGAAAATATGTGAAAGCAAGACCAAGGATAAAAGTTTTGAAAGAAAATGACATCGAGGACGGTGTACCTTTAAGGGGGGGAAGGATGTAACATCCCCTCTTCTACTTTGATTCCTCAGCAACGAAAAGTATAAGGTAAATATGAATGTGTAACATTTCAGCGATGTGCTCTAGGTTGGAACAATCTTTGTAAGTATTATTACATTACCTTAAGAGAGATATTATTTATTGCGTTACTTCGGCGTGACTTCGGCAAGTGTGCTGAGAGAAATATAGGTAAATAAAAAAACTATAATAATATCTTCTATTATTAAAAGAGCATTTAATCTATTGTATATTTTTTCATATATATAATCGAATCAAAGGATTGGTGGGACTTTCAGTTTCCTAATGGTTACCTATACATATATGATGAAATCACATCTTCTTTTCAAGTTATATATTCCTAGAACAAGATAAATATTATTAATAAAGAAAAAGAGAAAAAATAAATGGTTGTGAAACCGGTTAGGGTTTGTATCCAACTTAGGAGACTCGACCCAAGTTAAGGGATCAAGCCACACTTTGTGACTCTTGAGGGGATTATGGGGATCTCAAGGGAGGAGAGTCGAGCCCTTTCCATCGGTGGGAAATATAAATGGCCACTTCAAGAGATCCCAATGATTAGATGAATTATGTTTGGATAGTTTCATATTCCTTGATACCAAATAATAGAGCCATGAAAAACCAACATGTTATTTGTCTCTTCTTTTATTTTTTAAAATATCTATAAGTCAAATAGATGGCGACCGCATACAAGAGGACTAGCCTATTGATTGTTTCTTTTATTATATGTTGGAATCTCTATATTATATGTTGTAATCTCTATAAGTATAATAATTATGACGACCTCATAGAAGATGACCAACCTATTATTTGAGTCTTCTTTTATTTGTGGAAAACTCTATAAATCAAATAGATGGCAACCTCGTAGAAGAGGACCATATTGTTGATTGTTTCTTTTATTATATGTCTGAATCTCCATAAGTATACTAGATGAAGACCTCATAGAATAAGAACAACCTATTATTTGTATCTTCTTTTATTTGTTGAAAACTCTATAATTCAAATATATAGCGGCCTCATAGAAGAGGACCAGGCCATTGATTGTTTCTTTTAATTTACAGTTTCTTTAAGAAGACGATAGTCTCTACAATGAGAGCCGACCTCAATCTCAATATTGTGGACTGTGTGTCTTTTAAAAAATAAATATAAATGATTGGTAAGAGTTTTTTCACCTTACAAAGACTACACCCCTTTTTAACTTTGTTTGAGACGTCCAAAGAAGGATTGACCCCTCGTTAAATCCATAATACTTTGGTATAGTAATGCTACCCGATCCTTTGGAGAAGAAACTGGTCTTTCGACCAAAATATATTTTCCTTATTTTTATATCGTTGTGTTCAATTGTGAAGGAGAGATAAATTTGTTTCCTTAAAGATAAACATACGCTTAATCTTCCTATTTTTTCCTAGAATCCAACTCTTTACATAAATGTTTATCTTATACCATTAAAAAATAAGGGTGGTTAGATTTTGAGAGGAGGCGACCGTCCAATTATTTTAATGATATATTTTAACACTCGTGCATTAAAGTTTTGCATTTAATGTTCTTCTTTATACTTTTCATAAATTAGTTTAAATTGATGCTCTGCAATTCTATGTTGCTAAAATAATACTCATTTTACTTATTTGCATATAATGAATGTTTTCTGAATTATGCTTCCTAAATATGAATGTTGATACTTGTATAAAACAAGTATTCGGTTGCTTAAGAGAGTACAAAGAAAAGCAAAGTATTAGTATTGTGTTATTCTTAGTGAATAAAGGACAACAATGATATATTGTTTTATACTGGTGAATGTTTTGAAAATCTATGAAATTACTCTCTTGCAACAAGTAAACATTTATGGTTGTACCTTACCTTGGAGGTTTAATATTTTGTTCTAAAGGAAAAATATTATTACCCCGCAAAGAGAATATTAACATGGTGATTGGATTAAGATCGGAGTATTATTATTGTTTCACATCTTTTGAGGATGAAATAAGAACAAAGGTTTTAAGATATTATTAAGATTAGAATTTCAATTGTGATTAGATGAAGTAGAGTACATATGTATTATAATTCAAAGATAATTGTTCCAATTTAGTTGCATGTGAATTAGAAGCTATATAAATATAAAGCAAAAATAGTTTTATAAAGTGATCAAGTTGACGAATATTTTATATATGAATATAGTTCTTTTTAATATGAAAAGTAATTACTAGCACTAACATTTATGGTAGTTCAAAGATGTTTTAAGGAAATTTTATACACCATTTCCATGGAAATTGTATGGGGGAAATTGGGTTTCTTACAAGTATGTGCATTAATGGTTATGTTTCTGGAGACTTTTATAGGAAGAACCTATCATAAATAGATGGCCATCCACACACTCATGGGAATATTACAGGGTTCATAAATAGTTCTAGGTGCTCTTTATTTTTTGCAAATTGTTCATTTGAAGAACACTTTAATTATCATAAGTTCTTTATGAAAAGGAAAACATCAAGATTTGTTGTTATACACGCTATACGTAGTTTGTCTCTTGGTGACAAATTGTTAATAAACTACAACTTGCATAGACAACCAACTGCTCGTCAAAGATATTTTGCATTGGGATTACCCTTAGACGTTCCATTGGGTCATAAGATTAAAACACATTTATTAATTGTATTTGTCAATTTTCAATGGGAGACATGTTAATGTATTGTTTAGTTTGAAATTATAAGTTTATAAATTGAATTTGAAAATGTATTGCTCAATTTTTAATTTCTATATTTGATGTGGAATTCATGTTAACTTATCTCTCAATCTGAAGGTTTGTTTTGTAAATTGTTTGCATCTTGTCATTTTGTATTGGAAATTATTCTTATGCTTTTGAAATAATTGTTTTGTATAATAATACATGAATAATATATCAAACCAATTGCATTGTGATTACTAAATTCATCGATGTAATGTTCAATATTTTTTAAATCAGGATTCTAATGATGAGCGACCTACCTACCATCTTTCGTTGCAACCCAGTACAATGTAAAATCAAGAGAAAAGCAAAAAAAGAGCACAACTTGGAGAGTAAGCATACCAAACATAGTATAATCATCCACATATTCAATTTTCATTTCGTCCATCCTCAACAATTAGGAATCCATATAGTGATAACTATGGAAATTGAACCCAAGAGATAGAACAATTACACTCACAAAATTGCTAATCAAACAAGCAAAACTAACATCAAAGGAGACTGAAATTGGAGCATAACACTAATCTGTATTGAATAAGTGTACAACAGCCAACCTTGTGAAGTAATAGGCTACTATAATATATAATTACATGAGAGATTCTAATGCATAAGGATGCCATTCAAAAAGGTCAAAAAGTAGGCTTACTAAATCTAGTCAAATCCCCCATAGGTGCATAAAGTAGTTTCCAAATCCACCAAGATGCTCACGAATTGGCTAAGTCAAGTAGGAAAGATAATGAGGGATGGAAAGACAACTCATACATGCTTTTATTAGGAGAAAAGGAGGGAGGATGATGTGGAAAGAAAAAAAAAGTCAACTACACCTAGTCTAGCTTTTCATTTTGCCTTAATTCTCAATAAAACAGGCAGCTTTTCAGAAAAAGTAGATATGTGCTTTGGAGGATCTGGAATAAAGAAACCATGCTAAAATGGGTTTCCAGGAAGTTTCCCAAGCGCTCCATGACTCAGTTTTGGCATGTATTGACTTCTAGGACATGTAGAAGGCAACTAGCATAGAGTGGAATCTAGAAGACTAGGTAATAAGACAAAATTGATTTAATTAATGTTTAAGGTAGGTAACTATGGGTTGATTATTCTAACACCCCCCCTTAATCCTAAATTTATGAGTAAATATTAGAAAAACTATAGGGCCTAGCAACAAGTCTTAGTCACCCTTTACATACTGCTTGTCCATACAACCAAGGAAAGAGGCAAAAACCCAGTGGAAAAATCCTCCCTTAAACATGGACAGGAAAACAAAATTTGTAAATATTGTCATCAATCATGCTTCATAGCATGATCATCAATCCCCAATAGTTATTTGAGATTGTTGAATGTCTTCTCACGAAAAACTTTGGTGAAGATGTCTGCTGCCTGTTCTGAAGATGCATAGAAGAGTAGATGAATGGTACCATCATGCACAAGCTGTCTGATGTAGTGCATGTGGATATCAATGTGCTTGGTTTGTTGTCTCTGAATTGGATCATTGCAAATTAAAATGGTGCTCTAATTATGACAATAGATAATAGTTAAAAACTCTGATTCAAAGCCACATTCTCCAAGTATTCTTTGCAACCACAAACATTGAGTTGCTGCATTTACAACTCTTCTATACTCTGCTTCTGTAGATGAGAGTGCTATGGCACTCTGCTTCTTGCTTGACCAGTTGATTGTTCCTTCTGCAAGCATGAAGACATATCTTGATGTTGTATTTTGATCTGTGTTGTCACCTACCCAATCACTGTCAGTAAAACCAATCAAATCAAGATCAGATTTTTCTTTGTAGAAGATCCCATTAGTTCTTATTCCTTGAACAAATTTTAGGATCCTTTTGGCTGCCCTACAGTGGATCTCATGAGGCTGATCCATGTATCTTGAAGCCACACTAACTACATAAGATAGATCAGGTTGAGTGTGTGTAAGATAAAGCAAACACCCAATCAACTGCCTATACAATGTATTATTTACCATAGGAGAAGAACCTACTTCTTCAAGCTTAACTCCTGAAAGGAAGGGAGTCTTGCTTGGCTTGCAATCTTTCATGTTGAACTTGTTCAGCAAATATAAGGCATACTTGGACTGATGTACTTTTATTCCATGTTGGGATTGAGTGATTTTGAAACCCAAGAATTGGTTCAACAGTCTCAAATATGTCATAGAAAATGCATGGTTCATTGCATCGTTCAAGGATGCAATCTCTTTCTTTGAACTTCCTGTAATCAGGAGGTCATCCACATACAAGACAATAATCATCAAAGAACCATGAATCAGCTTCAAAGAGACATTAGGATCAGACTTGCATCGACCAAAACTCAATGACAGTAGAAAGACATCAATCTTGGCATACCAAGCCTTGGGGGCTTACTTGAGCCCATACAATGATTTCTTTAACCTGCACACTAAAGATGGATTAGAAACAAACCCTTCAGGTTGCTGCATGTAAATCATTTCAGTGAGATCTCAAATTAGGAAAGCACACTTCACATCCATGTGATGTACCTCCCACTGCTTCAAAGATGCAATGGCTAAAGCTAGCCTTATGGAGTCCATCTTTGCCATTGGTGCAAAGGTTTCATTGTAGTCAATACCATGTACTTGTGAGTAGCCCTTGGCTACCAATATTGCCTTATATTTCAAAGGTGAACCATCATCAGCAAACTTAGTCTTGAAAACCCACTTACATTGAACTAGCTTCCTCCCTGGGGGAAAATCAACCAGTTCCCAAGTGTTGTTCTTCTAGAGGGAGATGAATTCTTCTTTCATGGTTGTTTTCCATCTTGGATCATGTGCTACATCTTCATATGTCTATGGATATGATTCAACCATTAGATAGCACTTCTCAACAAATAAATGATCTTTCATACAAAGGGCACTCTCAAACTGATATCTAGTCCTCCTAGTGTCACTAGGATTTCCAGCTAGTTCCCCAGCTGCATGAATGGTCTTTGCTGCCCATTTTGGTCTTGTAGGACTATCAGGATCTGCCATCAAATCATCATTATCAAACATATAAGAATCAGCAAACTCATTAGTCTCTCCACTTAAAATCAATGGATCTGGCGGTGAAGAAGACTCTCCAACTTCAACTGCTACTAAAGGCTCTTCTTGGAACTTAACACTTATTTCAATGAAGGATTTGTTAGTGCTCAAGTTGATCAGCTTTTACCCTTTTGAATCTTCAAAATACCCAACAAATAGGCACTCTTGGCTTTGGGGCTGCAAAGCCTTTCTCTTTTCAATTGGAATTCTAGCCCAAGCCTTTGAGCCAAAAATCCTAAAATGGGTCACATCTCGCTTGTGCCTACTCCAAGATTCGAAAGGATTCATACCATCAAGCTACTTATGAGGCACCCTATTATGGATGTAGGATGTACAGTTTATATCCTCGGCCAAAAACTTTGGTGGAAAATTCTTAGCCTCCATCATGCAGGTTTCCATCTCCTTCAGTGACCTGTTCTTTCTCTCAGCAACACCATTTTGCTGTGGTGTGTAAGGGATCGAATGCTGCATCTAAATAACTGCATCTTTAAAATACTGAATGAACTCAGACTTGACATACACACCACCATTGTCAGATCTGAGGATCTTGAGTTTCCTCCTATACTGGTTTTCAACCAAGGCTTTAAAGACTTTGAAGAGGTCAAAAACTTCAAACTTATGCTTTGGGAAGTAAACCCAACAATACCTGGAAAAGTCATCTATGAAGGTCAGTGCATATTTGTCTTGACTAATGGACATATGAGGAAATTGACCAGCAATTTCACTATGGATCAAATCAAGAGGTGCAAAGGTTCTCTCATGACTAGCTCTCTCAAATTTTTGCTCTAGGTGTTTTCCTAGGATACAACCTTGACAGACTCCCTTGGAAAACTTGATCTTTGGTAACCCTATGACCATATATTTTTCACTCAAATAAGAAAGATACTTGTAGTTAATATGGCCAAATATTTCATTCCAAACCTTACTTTCATCATTAGCATGAATCAGAAGAGCAGAGGGGTTTGAGTGGGGTAGAAAATGGGAAAGCATGTATACCTTCGAAGTGTGATCAACAACACCTTTTGCTATGACTTTACCATTCGAAATATCAGTGATTTCAACATCATCAGGGGAGAAGATGACCCTATTTGGAGACCCAGTGTGAGTCATCTGATACACTGACAAGAGATTAGAGGCAAGACCTGGACCATACAACACATTATTGAACTTACCATGGTCAAGATCAATCCTTCCTTTCCCCAATTTGTTAGTGAGAGAGTCATCTCCCAAAACTATTGGTGGACATTTCGACATGTCAAGAGAGGAGAATGCCTCTTTTTTTGAAACCATATGTCTAGAAGCTCTAGAGTCTATGATGAAGCTAGGTGAGCTTGATGTGTGAGTAACCAAGGCACGTACTCTCTCTCTGTCCTATGAATTTGATCCTCCTTCCCTCTTCTTTGAGAAATTAGGAAGGGAGATGTTCTTCTTCTCCAGGAGTTAGGTCAACATGTCAATTTCCTTCTTCATACAAGAGCTCTCAGGATGATAGCCCTTACTACAGTATGCGCACTTGCTCATTTCTTCTTTGTTCTTCTTCTTCTGGAAGTTCTTCTTGGAACCTTGGGGCTCCTCTTGAGACTTGCTCTTGTCTCTCTTTTTCTTAGGTGGATTTTTATCTTTTTTCTTTCTTTTTGAATCCACCCATGAATCTCCAGCAACCAAATCTTGGTCTTTGGAAGGTTTGATGGTGCCCATCATCACCAACTTATATTGTTCCTATGTGAGGGATTCCATGAAATTTGCAAGCTTAGGCATCTTCCAGGCTCGAGCTGTCAACTTGGTGGCATGGAAGGTTGAAAAAAACACTGAATAGTCAAGACCAAGCTTCGATAGTATGGCCAAAACTAGTTTCCCTTCATTCTTTTCGATCCCACGTTGTTTTAGCTACAAAACAAGGGCTTTAAACTTGGAAAAATAGAGTTGCAAGGATTCCAAGCTACTGGGACTCAAGGAGATCAACTCATTCTCGATTTGATGTCCTCTCATCTCATATATATTACCAAAACTATATACAAGCTTCTCCCACACTTCATTCGGTGATGTCAATCCATCAAGATGGAAGAGGAGGTCTCTTGAAATGCTTAGACACAAAAGACCATAGGCCTCATCCCTCCTATTGTGCCATTTGATTTTCTCTGTAGATGCATTGGGCTCTACCTAAGTTGCCATAATAACCCTATAAATCCTTTCTCTCTCAACACTATCTCCATCTCATCTTTCCACTCAAAGAAATTGAATGGAGTCAAGATGATCTTCTGACATTGGTCCATAGGTTAGAAATGGTGCCCTTCAGTAAGCAGAAGATGCTCCCAGTCAAGATGTCGAACCTACAATAGCAATATGGAAGGATAGAAATAAATCTACAAAGGCTCTGATACCATGTGAAAATTGAACCCAAGAGATAGAACAATTACACTCACAAAAAATTGCTAATCAAACATGCAAAATTAACATCAAAAGAGACTGAAATTGGAGCATAACACTAATCTGTATTGAATAAGTGTACAATATCCAACCTTGTGAAGTAATAGGCTGCTGCAATATATAATTACATGATATATTCGAATGCATAAGGATTCCATTCGAAAAGGTCAAAAAGTAGGCTTACTAAATCTAGTCAAATCCCCCATAGGTGCATAAAGCAGTTTCCAAATCCACCAAGATGCTCACGAATTGGCTAAGTCAAGTAGGAAAGATAATTAGCGATGGAAATACAACTCATATATGATTTTATTAGGAGAAAAGGAGGGAGGATGATGTGGGAAAAAAACAAGTCAACTACACCTAGTCTAGATTTTCCTTTTCCCTTAATTCTCAATAAAACAGGAAGCTTTTTAGAAAAAGAAGATATGCACTTTGGAGGATCTGGAATAAATCAGACATGCTAAAATGGGTTTCCAGGAAGTTTCCCAAGTGCTCCATGACTCATTTTTGGCATGTGTTGACTTCTAGGACATGTAGAAGGCAACTAGCATAGAGTGGAATCTAGGAGACTAGGTAATAAGACAAAAATGATTTAATTAATGTCTAAGGTAGGTAACTATGGATTGATTATTCTAATAATAACAATTCTTCACATGTTGGAAATGGAGGAAATGAATTAAACATTGGTATGGATGAGTTATTATGACAAAGGTGTGCCATGTATGCAATGCTGTTTCATACATTCTAGTACAATGAGCTAGGAGATGATGCTCGTATCACTGAGGCCTTATTCAAAAGCGTTAAAATAGAAAATTCCACACCTCTCTTTGAACCTGTCTAGTCAAAGTATACACAGTTGGGGATGACAATGTTAATGTACAACTTGAAAGAAAAGTATTGCATGTATGACACAAATTTCTCAGTGATGTTGAGGTTAGTGACCATCAACTACCTTATATTTTGAGGAATCTTGTTACACAAATATGATCATTGGTCGATTTTATGAACGTTAAGTGACATTTTACACTTGTATTTCCCACTAAATACAAGATATTCAAAGATAAGGTACTTCCAAATGATAACGTCTTTCCTCGAAGCTACAAGGAGGAAAAGAAAATTTTGAAAATGTTGGGTGTTGAGTACATATCATATCATGTGTGTCCTAATGATTGTATTCTATATAGAGGTGAATATGCAAAGAAAGAGACATGTCCAAACTATGGGCATGACAAGTACATAGAATCAAACAACAAGGCTAAACCACATGGCCCTCCTCATAAGATATTGAGGCACATGCCTATAATCCCAAGGATCCAAAGGCTATTTCATTTCAATTAATTAGCAGGGATGACATGCATTGCATTGAAGTGAGGAAGGAGTATTAAAAATTCAAATAGATTCAATAGCCATGAAGCATATAGAGGATAAATGGCCTGATAAATTCAAGGAAGCAGTACACAACCTTAGATTGAGCATAGTCATTGATGGAGTTAACCCATATTCCCAACTAGATAGTAAATATACTATTTGGCATGTAGTGTTTATCAATAAAATATACCCCCCCATGGTTGTGTATAAAGAATGAACATCTTATGTTGGCTCTTATAGTGCCTGGTAGAAGACAAGTGAAGAATATGGATGTTTAGCTATGACCATTGATTGAAGAGTTTAAGGAATTATGAGAGGGGTTACAGTTTTATGATGTTTCAAAACCCATCTCACCAGAGACGAGTTTTATGGTGTATGGCATATGTGCGTACACCACACATGATTATCTAGGGTTGGGAGTTAGCTTAGGTAAATTTGTTGTTTTATTTGTTTATATTCAAAGAATTTTTTTTTTGGCATATTTAATTCATTGTGACTATCTTGATCTTAAACATTGACAATGTGTTATGTATACCATAACATTCTAGGTCATGTAACAAAAGGTTAACATGGATGTAAATGTTGTGGACATTTTATTAAGTCTAGGTGATACAATGACCTACAAAATATAGTGTATGACTTCTCTAGGGTATTCCTCCTAGAAAACCACCCTTATGGAAGGGCGACATATGCTTTCAATGGTAAAGCAAAGAGAACTCAATTGCCTAAAATAATGACATCGGTTGACTAGCCTTAGGGAATATGATAGAGAGAAGGATAAGGAAATTCCAAAGATGTTTCATTCAAATGGGGAACCTATGTTCGATGATCCTGAATTCTTCGCCACCTATGATGAGAAAATTCCCGAAGGGATGAACATGAAATTTATATTTTATGAATTCCCATATTGGGAGCATCTTGAGATTGTCCACTTAGTATACCCCGTGCATATATTTAAAAAACAAATCATGTTTTTTGTGGCTTCACATATCATCCAAAAAAATGACAAGTTGAAAGTTGAGAAAGATATTATTTTTTCAAATACTAAAAATAAGCATTGGCCAAGTTAAGAAAATCGTGGAGAGCATGGCCACTCTTTTTCATATAAAAAAGGTGATGTCCCATGTATTTTGAAGAAAGAAGATTTGAATATGGAAAAGGAAGTTATATTGGGCGTGAAGGCACCCTCTTGCTATGGTTCTTCTCTATGATGGTGCTTCACTACAGACAAAAAGTTGATGGGTTTGAAAAAACAAGACCATCTCAAATTTCTAAGGTTACGTATAATGTCCAAAAATTGATTTTATTATTATTTTATATATTTTACCACACAATTTATAATGAAATTAATTGTTTGTGTTTACTTTGTAGTGTCATTATCCATTGTTTGTGTGTGGGTGTGTGAACCACAAATTTCTCAATGACTTGCAGTGTGCATATATAGACTATATGCATTTGTCTGATGAATAACATTAATAGAGATTTACATTTCTATCATTCTCTGGTGGCGTCAAGAGATTGCAGAGATTGTTTGTATGTTTGAGAAGGAACCGCCATTGAATTTATGGACTTGCATATTCATCTTCTAATTCACCTAGTCGATGAAGTTGAATTAGTCGGGTGATCTCATGTTATTGGATGTTCTTCTTGGAGAGGTACATGAAAAAATTGAAGGGATTTGTTTTGCATAGGGAAAAACCTGAGGGGTATATAGAAGAGGGGTACATAGCATATGAGTCATTCTATTATGCCAATGAGTACATCAAGAAAAATGTCGACACACCAGACTCAATGATTTGGGATGATGAATGTAATGAGGACAAAAGGGAAGGTGAGTTACTATAAATGAAAGGAAAAAAGGCACTTGATAAGGAGTAAGTCACTTATATTTCGATATTCACATTTTGACAAAGTAACTATTCACAACAATCTTAAAAATATATATTGCATCCCATACGTACTAAATGTGGTTTTGTTTCCATGGATACAACAACAAATTCAGAAGTTCTTGCAATCAATAAATTAATTATTTACAATGCAGAGGAAACACAATCCTGGGTCACATTGTATGAAGAGAAGAGGAGAAAATGGGACATTGACATAAAAGAATTAAGGCGGTTTCATAATAGAAGAATTCCTTTTCCTGATCATTTAAAATAAAATATGTCAATGATTTGTCCCAACAGTTGGGTTTTAAACCAATTAGAGACAAATATGGTGCATCTGGTCATTACCCACTCGAAGAGGAGGATGCGCTAAACATTGGGATCGAGTGTAGCAACTCCGTAATAAAATATTTATGTACATTTTTAACATTATAATGCAACTTTGAATTCTAACATCTATATTCAATATATTAATGCTTTGGTTTTTAGACATATGGAACCATCATTCGTTGAATTTTTGTACATGTGCATTTGTTCCCATCTATGTGGGCATATGAAAATCATTTTTGCATCGAGGATGTTGATGGGCATGTTACACAAGACTTTGGAGTGGAAGTCAATTTCGACCAATCTAGTCGTGCTAGGCACCATGATCAAAACTTTATGGGAGGGATGTTGGGTTATGTCAGAAAGATACAAGAGATCATTCAAGTGGAATTCTCATCTTTCCAATGTGTTATTTGTAGGTGCAAGTGGTAGGACACATTCAACGGGAATAACGTTAAGGAAGATTGTGTTAGTGGGTTGATATGCATCAACTCTAGTATGATGCGGGATGAAAGTAAGGTGCATTATGTTTTCCCAAAACACTGCAACCAGATGTTCTTTTACCCAAATGTGTTGGATAGAGATTGGTTGTTCATATTAAGACACAACCCTAGATTTAAACATGTTTTTGAGAAGAAAAGTGTTAGCACGCCAACCGAGGAATATAATGTGGGTGATGGCAACAGAGATTGATATGCACATGTTTTATTTCATCATTTACATATTGAGATATCATTTTTTTACTATTATATTTGATTGTCTAATTATATTGTTTTTTTTTCATGGTATGACTGTAGAAATAGAAAGTTGATTGCTACATGCAGTGATGTTTAAACAATTTCAATTGGTAAACAATCAATATGATGCGAAATATGGTTTATGACTTTGAAGTAATTTATTATTGTATAGAATGATTATATGTCATTGTCCAAATTACTTGTATTATGTCTTCTGTATACATATAAATACACCATGAAAAAAACTTACATGATTCAATTTTAATTTATTTTTGTGAAATTAAAGGCTAACATATTCTTCTGACGTTGAAGGTGTTCTCTAATTTCTATATTAATATTGCAATAATTCTTGTATTTTATGATATTTTTGTTATGAATAATGTTAAGAATTATAATTGCATTAATTTATGACATTTATGTTAGATTAATGTAATTTTT
The DNA here is from genome assembly GCA_001517045.1 of Pseudotsuga menziesii. Lineage (NCBI taxonomy): Eukaryota > Viridiplantae > Streptophyta > Pinopsida > Pinales > Pinaceae > Pseudotsuga > Pseudotsuga menziesii. The sequence goes on along the minus strand of LPNX010269195.1, from coordinate 8,256 downwards.
TTATTATATGATTCGATTAAGTTCAATTAATTTATGGCCTTGATAACAACATAATCTACAAGAAATGTTAAGGTGATTTTCAATGACTTGATTTATGTCCTTGATAACAATGCAACTTACAATAAAATTTAAGGTGATCTCTAATTTATCCATCACTATTTGAATGTTTGTATTTCATGATGTTTTTTTTATAAATTGTTATGCTAAGAATAATAATTGCATTAATTTATGACACTTTTGTTATAATTTTTGCAATTTTTTTTAATGGAAAAAATAGAGAAAAAATGGCTTGAAGTTGTAGGTATGGAATATTCTTCAAGAGAAAAAATGGATTTAAGTACATATGTTATATTAATTAAGTTGGATTGCATTTTTGAATCTCTGTATTTCTAGGAGGTTGAACTCCATCTTAGAATTAGTTGACACAATAAGGATGTATTATGCAAAGCAGTTAACAAATTAGATGTATGGTTAATATTTATCCATGACCTTATTTTATTGTTTGTAAATAAGTACGTAGTTTTGATTTCTAAATGGAAATCGTGGTTGTATATTTTACTAAAATTATTTGATATATATTGATATAAAATAATTAATTTATATTTTATTAATTAATGTAAATTTATAATAGCATAATCCTATGTTAATCTAATTATTTATATAACTGAAATGAAACTATACTATTTTAGAAATTATATATATTCATTCACAAACTCAAATTTCATGAATATTTGATATCTTAAATTTTGTGAGTTTTGAAATTATTATTCAATTAAAAAATATTCTAATGTTATTAAATAAAATTTCCAAAAAACAATATTAGCAAAGTAGTACAACAATCCTTTAAAAATAATATAATTATTACATCAATAATTAATTGCAATTTTTTTAACACTAGCTAGCTTTCAACCTTATTTTTAGAGAGTATAAAATGTGTTCCTTGAATATGGACAAAAGTTATATTATATAGTAAATATCATCATAATTAACATTAATTAATAAGTTTGGAGAATGCAACATTTGGGTTTACAATTGAGAGAAAAATGGTTTTCTTTTAATTAAGTATTTGTCTTTCTTTCAATTAGAGCTTTGATATTTTTCATTGTAAAGTGAGTTATTGTCAAAATATTTAAAATGTTCAATGCTAAATTAATAGGTCATATTGATGTTCATATTTACATTTTTTTGTCGTGTTCATATTCATATACTATAATAATATTACATGGTGATACTTGATTTTTTGTTATGATATTTTCAATTAGAGTTATAAATTAAACAATATTCATTCATGTTTATCATTTGAATATATAATTAAGTTATATGTCACAACATTATATGATGAAGAGTTAATTTTCTTATATATATATATTCTTTCGTAATGCTCAACATATAGTTGTAAAAAAATAAATAAATTACTATATATGTATAATATTATGACAAATATCACTACATTATTAGGAAAATTACAATAAATTATAATATCCATAGAAAATACGTAAGAACAATATGAACACCAACTATAAAAATATTTATTACATAAACATTATACTATGACAAACAAACAAAAAATTATAAACATGATATTATGACAAATTATAGAACAATCATAAATCACAGAGTCGCCACAAATCCATCCATAATTTACCATGCAATTTGTGATGCTTTTGTCGACTAAATAAAAACTTAGTGATCTAAAGACCCGCATGATTTTGAATAGTACAAATTTATTTTAGTACATAAGCATACAATCATCGTCATTTTCAACACCCGACAAACATAAACATCATGATCATGGCATCATAACTTAAACATAAACATCATCATACTAACATAAACATAACCATAATTATTAAAAAAAAACTACAATACATTTTCACAACATAAACATAACTATACCATTAATATCATTGTCAACATATAAGAAACATAAAAATAAGCACGGTCATATATACCATCATACCATCATTAACATAAAACTAAAAATAAGCATAAACATACCATCATAATGATTACGTCACATATTCATGTAACATATATTGCAACTAATAGATTTAAAAATCAATATCTAACACACATTGTAGAAATTTTCAGCACTCTCCCAACCCGGTTTCCAACTCCATTTAAAACATTGTTTAATACCCAACCCAATTTATATTTCTGCTGCAAATTATATTTTTATCATTTAAACAATATAGTACTGAAACACAAGAAGAGTTTCTACAACATTTTATGAACAACAAATACAACACATTCATACATAACTTTCAGACATAGTATTTTTGGTCCAATGACCCAGGAAAAACCCCAACCTCTAGGGAAAACCTGTGAGAGAGAGAAATTTTATTTATCTTAAAAAATTACAGCAGTAGATAAAAAATATCAGTCCAACTTATCTCAACCAGAAGGGAATAAATTATGCCTTGAATTTTGTTCCAAACCCAGAAATTGCAAACTCAAATTTTTTTACCTTTTACCCTCCTCGATTTCCATGCAATTGTACGGAATGTACAGTTGTTGTACTGACAGGCCGTACGGTCTGTTCTGTATGGAATAGGCTTGAAAAGTTTGCCCAATTGATCTGCCTCGAGATTCGTGCCTAATTTTTGGCCTAAAAAAACGTGCATGAAATCTGCCTTGGGATCCATGCACTATAAGAAATCCGCACAATACGGCCTGTACGAAACAACAATAAATTCTCTTGTTGTTACCTTGACTTCTGTGCCCTGTTGTTGTAATTTCCTTCCTCAATTTGCATGCCCAAAGTAAAAAAGCTCCTGCTGCTATTTTCTCCTCTTTCTTAGAAATGGCTCTCTCCTCTCTCAAAATGCAAAAGGTGTCTCTTCACTTGTGAAGCTTTTCTTTTAGGTAAAAAGTTAGGGTGAATGCAAATCCATATAATCCTAGCTCATATTATATTGGATGAGTGTTTGTGACTAAAATCACTTTTCTCCACAAAATAATTAATTTCACTCCCTTTTTAAATTTTTACTTAAAGTGCACTTTATTCTCTAAAGTGCAATTAATGCCCATCTCAAGTCATTAATATAAAGTCCAAGTGACTCAACCCCTTTTCCTGGTGACTTAGGTAAATGTCACTTAGGGGAACAACTCCAATGTATAAAAATCAACACTTCCTGTTACTGAGGAGGTTGTTCTTCACCACACCCAACTTGTCTCTGAAATAAACTTGCCTCTTCCAAGAGACTTCATTAGGATATTTGCAACCTTCTCATTAGAGGAAACGTACTGCAATGCCGCATATCCTCTCTGAACATAATCACATATGAAATGATATCTGATCTCAATATGCTTTGACCTATCATGAAATACTGGATTCTCAGAGAGTTGGATGCAACTCTGATTGTCACAGTAAATCACCATAGGCATCAACTCTTGATCAAATAAATCTACCAACAACTTGCAAAGCCACAGTGAATCACAACTAGCCTGACTGGATTCCATATACTTGGACTCTGCAAAACTCAAAGCAACAAAAAATTTCTTTGGACTGAACCATGACACTGTTGTCTAGCCCAAATTGAAACAACATCTAGAAGTTCTCTTCTGATATGCCACACTGCCTGCCCAATCTGAATCTGTGAAGCCAATCAATCTGATCCCATCTGATATCCTATAATCCATACCATAATCCATTGTCCCTACAAGGTATCTCAACACATGTTTGGTGGCTAACTAGTTCACCCTCCTAAGCTCCACCATGAACTAACTAAGAGTGTTTACCGCAAAACACAAATCTGGGCTAGATTTGACCAGATACATCAAAGAACCAATGAGTTGACAATTAAATGTAGGATCCACCAACTCTTTCTCAGAAGCATGAAGCTTCTTCCAGTTGGTGATCATCGATGTAGACATCCACCTCCAATCCTCCATCTGAAATCTCCTCAAAATATCAACTACATACTTTCCCTGTCCCAGGAAAATATAACCAGGCTCCCACTGAACCTCCAATCCCAAAAAATAGTGTCGTCAACCCAATGTCTGTCATCTCATAGTCTGAAGCAAGATATTTCTTACAAGCTGCAAAAGGTCTCTCTCCTCCTGTGATAAACAAGTCATCCACATACAACATAAGAATGCGCGAATCATCTCCAACCATGATGAAAAAGAGATTCAGATCTGCCTCACTCTTCCAAAAACCCATCCACAGCAATTAAGAGTCAATCCAGTAATACAAAGCTTGAGGAGCTTGCTTCAGCCCATACAAGAATTTCTTCATCTTGCACACATGATACTCTCTCCCATGAATCTCAAAGCCCTGTGGCTTCTCCACATAAACCTCCTCCTATATGATTCCATTGATAAATGTGGTCTTCATATCCATCTGATGGATCTTCCAACTCATTTCCGCAACAATGGAAATCAATTCCCTGATAGAAGTATAAGTTCGAGCAACTAGTGCAATGGTATCATCATAATTCACTCCCTCAACCTGTGAGAACCCTCGCCCCACAAACTGAGCCTTGTTGTTTTCCACACTGTTAAGTCAGTAATTTTTCCTCCTTTATTGGTTTATTTTTTCCAATTTTAGTTTGTTTTCCAATCACCCTCAGTTACATTTTTGGTTTGACTTTCAGTTTTGGGTTTCCTTAGAGATTCTACTGGTGATTGAGTAGTTTGAGCATAGTCTTGTTAAGCTTTATTTATTTTTTTTAATGGTCTTTTTAGATTTTTTGAAAGGGATTAAGAAAGTCTATATTCAAGGGTTGAATTAATAATATGTTTTGAGATCAAGCACACTTGTTCTTTAAGCCTGATAAAGCTCTAAACATTCGACAATTTATCAAAAAGCTGTAAATTTGTGATAAATTAGCTCAGGAAAGATTCTTGTAGCGCTGGTGAAAAAGTTAATGAAGGAAGCGCTACAAGAAAATCGTGCCTCTTTGATTTTCAAAGATTTTTGCAGTTTTTCATCATGGGTATCACCTAGAAGTGATTGATTGTCTTTTGCAAAGTATTTTGACGCGTGTGACTGCAGTTTAGACACTCATATCAGCCGATTCCAGTCACGCAGCCAAAACGGGTGCATAATTGCTAAAAACGTGGAGTTAGTTGGACAAATCATCAAAGCTCGGTTTTAAACTGTCAAAGGTTTCGATTCATATGCATTTTTATAGGAAGGTAAGTTCGTGGAGGAGAACAGAGCGCTGAAAAAGCTGGATTATGTTCCCGTGAAGAAATACAGCACTTGCAACGTTAGCAGAAAGTTAGGGCTTCTTAATTCTTGCATTTATGGTTGAGGAAAGGAGTTGGAGACACTTGTGCACCTGAGGAAAGACCGTTGCCACTTTAAGATGAAGCCTTAAGCCACAAAATTTGAAAATTGGTATGTACATTGCTGCAAAACCCTTTTAGCTCAAAATTTGGGTTTTTTCTGGTTCCTAGGTGATTCGAAGAAATTGGCTGTTCAAAATGATAGAATGGTACATAAGATAAACTTTTCACCATTGAAATAGTCACCAGGATTTGTGATAAAGGATTTGAAGGAGCAGAGCAATTGAGCTGTGTGAAATCGTAGTAACTATTTGAAGACAGATAGTTTATATTTGGTTCTCCTATATATTCGAAATTCTGGTGATGATGCATGGTGATTGCAAGGAGCAGATTGTAGAGAGTTGTGTCTCTAAACTAATGCAAATGTAAACCAGACATTACAGAAGACAGCACTCAGAAAATTCATATATTTGTTGGTTATGCACAGAGGCTGTTTTGTTGATCTATGTGAGTGGTTTTAAAAAACTGTGAAATGGTCATGATATGTGAAATCTTTGCTGGAAGAAACATGCTCAAATGACTGCAGGGTATACAGGCTGAATGTACAAGAGTTGGTGATAGTTTGTGACTTGCAGAAAGTTTTTGCAAACACTGGTGTATTTGTCCCTTCTTTTATTGCTGACAGTTCAGTTTGATTTGTGGAGCGTATGGGTAACCTTGTATGAAGAACTGGGAGTGTTAGGGTTTAAGATGAAGTTGTCTTGATGCTTTTGGATGCAGGCA
>LPNX010269178.1:101515-137232 GCA_001517045.1 Pseudotsuga menziesii | reverse complement strand
TTGTTTGTGTTGGGTGTGGACCCTGAAGCACATGATTGATGAGATGTTTTGTGTTGACTGGGAAGCTCTGGAGCACTTGAATGATTGATGATTTGTGTTGAGCGAGAAGCTCCAGAACACATGAAAAGATAATTGGAAGTGTTGGGCATAATCCCTGGAGCCTTCCATGTTGATGTTGAGCATAAGATCTGGAGCATTAGATCCTTAGCCATTGTATCCCTAGGTGTATCATACAAGTACATCCTAGCATTAGCTTTGAGCGAAGAGATCTAAAATTGCACTGAATTGTAACTCCCTGTTAAAGCGTTGAGTATGGGCTCTGGCAAGTTTTAATAACTTCCGAGTGAAAACTACTCGAGGAAAAATATTGATCTCATCATACTTATTTATAAATGATTAAATGAAATCTTGAATTTTTGTATTCTCATCAAGTACTGAAGAGCTACCACTTTATACGAGGGAAATCCAACATGCAAGGATGTTTAGAGTTGCCTAGCCTAGTATACCTAAACCATCTACCTACTTGACCTTAATGAAGAAGTGTCATTAAGTCTAGGGATCATGGTATATGATGCCCAAAGACATTGTTAACAAAGTGTTATATTATTATGTACTTTATACATGGTATGTATAAAGAATTAAATATATTAATAATATAAATAAATGAAAGAAAGAAGAAGAAGCTCCATCAATTATTATTTATTATTAAAGTATTAATAAATAATATAATGTCTATGAAAGTCTAACTATGAACTAGTTAAAAGTTCCTAAGTTAAAATGTTGAAAATTACCCAAGTAATTAAAAATGGTTAAATCAAGAAATCAAGGATTTCTTGATTTAACTATCCCTTTGACTGAAAAGTTTGTCTATAAAGACTCAAGCCAAGGAAAGGCTTGGGGTTCTGATCTATCATTAGAGGAGTCATTTTTCTTCCTGTTTTCTCTCAAGTAAATTCTTGGAGAACATTTTCCTGGAAGGAAAAAGGAGAACTGATCCAGATCTGATAGACCAGATAGGAAACCCTACCTTAGGAGCTCTAAGATACTTGCATGTTGGAGTCCAGCTCGGGGGGATCCAAATTAAAACCAGGAACGGTTCCGGGTCATGGTTGGGTGGAACGTGGTAGTTCCCAAGTAATTTGGTGATCAAAACAGAGGTCATATCTGTCTTAATTAGTTAATGTTGGTTATTTAAAGTGTGCAGGTTCAACCATTAAAGGAGCTTCAGAAAATTACAGGTATGAATTCTTAGTATGCCAAGTTCATTTCTAGCATAGATGCTCGCTGCTTTAGGTAAAGGTTCATATTGTATTTCTAACCATAGAAATGATTGTTCCATCTATACCATCTAGGGTTTACATTTCTTAATTGTAACCCTAGGCTGCAAATTACACCTCATGTTGTATTCACTTGGGTTTGTTCAATTAAGTTAGTTTCTGTATTTATCTTCATTACTTAAACTATGCTTAATGAAAAATAGGTTTTGTTTCAAATTACTATATAGCTATACTTTTAACCTTGCTTACTCTAATGACATATTTCATTTGTCAGTAGAGACATGTTGTATATTAAAATAGATTAATCTTAGAAATAAGTTTTAAATACATATAGGTATAAACTTACAAACTAGATAACCTAAGGTACTATCTACAAACTGAACTATTAAATATATATATAAACATATAAGGACATCATACATAAACATATCTGAAAGCTATCTATAAATTATTCTACATTTAAATCTAAGATAAATAAACCATTAAAAACCTTTCAAGGTCTGTCTCATTAAATACAAACTAAATAGTAAATCATTCAATTAAATAACAACATTATAAATAAATGAACAAGAAGTATCGTGACCACTCTTTTGGTCCAAGATTCACATCTCCGTTCACATCTAAAATCCACAGTCCTAACTAAACCACATCATAATCGCATGCATGAATATTTTAAAGGTCCCTCATAAATATCCCATATACATTAACCAAGTAAAACAATTAAAGAACTTTGTAATTTATAAACAGAGGTCATGGTATCGACCCCTGTGGGTCCACAACCCAAGTCACAGGCCTCAATATAAAAAAACCAAAAAATTTATATGATTAAACATTAACCAAATACATAACTCAACAAACATTCCATATAACTAATTAAACACTATATCATACACATGAATCGTATTAGGTATTAAACATATCAAAATAGTATCACAGTTCCAAATAATTACAATGGGGTCAGGAATCGAATCCTGTGGGCATACAATCCCAACCCTTGTCTAATTAAAAATACAACTCATTACATCAACCACGAACATGGTTCCAAGCCTGTGGGTATTGGTTACAAGGCCACACTATACAATAGAGTATGTGGGCTACATTAAATAAAATCAACACTATTAAAATAGCAGCCCAATACTTTTGCTACAGCAAGTCATGAGGATTATCTGTAAGAACGGCCTCGGCCTCAACATATAAATTACACAGAGTCTCTTTTAAAAGTCTAACCATAGCAACGAAGGCCATCGAGGGCTTGCACCCTTGACTCACATATAATCCACATTAATTTCCAACTAACGAAATCATAACAGCAAAACAACCATATGAAGATGTGTAGCATTCACCCAAGCCATGACTTACCAAATAAAAATACATAGTATGGATATAATCAACAAACTAACTCTGTTAACAATTTCACCCCACAAGCTAATCAACAAAGTATAAACAGTAATGAAATATAATCGAGTTATCGCAACCACCAAGGGAAAGGCTCAAACCATATACAGCATGGCCTTTACCCCACATTGTCAAACATTACATCCAAATATAAATACTCAACACATAGACCATAAACGAAGGCGTATGCCATTTTATAAACCATCATGATAAACCATTAAGGCAGTATAAATTCCATCCACACACATAGTAAGCATAATAACCATGGCCACTTCATAAACGCAGAGAATTTACATTATGCATAGTAATTCCATCATCGCAGTCAAGTCCACAAAGGTGTGCCAATGGGCCCCATGGCTCAAAAGCCCCAAATCCATTTATGATTTACATAACCTGAAATTAAATACACAGAGCCTGTGAGAACGCAAATTTGCTCCACAGCCAAAACACCACACTATTAATTTAAAAACCCAAGTCTGTTCATTACAAACCCGAAGGTGAATTCAAAATCCACAGAGAACCCCAAAACCAAACGACGAAACAAAGACCACAAGCGTAAGCTTGTTGGCAAGGCTTACTTTGCACTTCGCTCATAGTCAAACCAACAACACAGCTCGATCCACGCTGCTCTTCACCATACCTTGGCACCTGTAACTTCCCAGCGAAACCATAAGTTAAAAGTATGGAAATGATAGAAGCTTCAAAACAACATGAAATAATAGGCAAGAAACCCAAAGAGAAGCTTACCTTCCAAGTCTAGAGGCCGCCTCCATTTCCCCTACGCAGAGCCAAGACCAAAACCCAAATGACAAAATGAAACAACAAGTCCATCGTGAGCCAAGCCTAAGTTTGGGCTGCCACGAAAACCAAGGTGCATTAATGGCACCAACCGATTCCCATTATCCAGCCAAAAACCCACTTTGCCATAGTTTGATATCATTGACAAATGATATTCTCCAGTACCATGCAACTCGTTAAACCCCAATGTATATGGTTCAACCATATGATATGTCGCCACCCCAAATCATATCACAAGGTTAATATATTTCAAGATTATGTTTAGTGCATAGTCCAGGTATAGTATGTGCTAGTCCAAGGTTTAAGCTACAAGGCATACATCATATAGATAACATATAAACCATAGGCTTAAAACCTTAACCTAATACAATGCGATTGCCCTAAGCTTAATGCTTAGTGAACATGGCATATGAAATACGCCATGTTAATATTTAACCCTTATAAAAATCAAAGCTCTGGTTTTAAGCCAAGATCATAACCTGTAAATAAGAAAACATAGGAGATGTTATTAGTTTTTAATAAAATAAGTGTAGAACGTAAATATAGTAAGATATACAAAGACTAAAAATAAACCATAATGAAATATAAGTAGTACATCGGAAATTTAGTTGTGATAGCTATATTGATGAAAATAGTATTTTACCTGGTTATAAATATGAGTTGGCAAAGAACTGTAACAACCAGTAGTAGGTCTATTAGGATCAAGATGTTCAATACTCTTTAAATAAGACCTCATTGCCAAAGTATGAACTGCATGTGAAATAAAAGAGGTTCCTTAGTTCAAAGAACTAAGTAAGCCTGCAAACAAATAAACACCTTTACCACTCAGACCATCATGGGAGAACGAGTCTCGCCACTCTGCCTACTTTGTTTCCACAAACAAAGTTAAGTTAGGACTTTATACATAATGAGTAAGACTATGTAGAAAGGACGAAGCATTTAAATCCAGTAACGACACTTACGCGACACATGTCTAAACATAAGAACTAAGCAGTAAACATTGTAAGTAAAATACATCAATAATAATGACTGAAAGTAAAATGACAGAACGTAAGAATAGATTATGAATAAACAGTGGTACATGTAGTGTACGATATAATTCCGCAAGTCGAATAATGTTCCATATAGGTAGTTGTAACTAGCCTATTTTTTTTTTAATTTTTGATTTTTGGGGAAATTGCAAGTGGTATCAGAGCCCCGTTTCAATACTAAGAGACCTATGGGTGCACCAAGCATTCACCGCAGAGAAAATAAAGTATAATATTAAAATTTGGTTTCTAACAGAAATTTTCCTGTTCTAAATTTTTTTTACAGTTACAGGAATTTTTACAGGAATAGTTCAGTTTATGAACACTGAGGAAGATAACAACCGGCAAGGCAGAATGAACACCCCCACCCCAGAAGGAGAACTGGTGGTGGAGCTAAATTCTGATATTTTGTATACTATACACAGTATTCAAGCAGAATTGCGAAGTCTCAGAGAAAACAACCTGAATGAAAGAAAAGAATAGCAAGCTATAAATGAACCATTACTAAGAAATATGATGGGAGGCAGCCCACAGGGTAAACCTACCTAGTCCACAAACATTTCCAAAAGAGAACCTTACAATAAACAGGCCAGTAGCCCAAGAGAAGAAGAAAAAGAGGAACGTACACCTAAAGCATGAAAAGGAGATCATCACGGTCCTTCTAGTGACGACTCTCTTTCTCCTCGAAGAAAGAAGCAAAGAAGCAATGACAGTCTTCAGGGGGAGTTTCGAAAAATAAGAGCCCCGACCTATGAAGGTGAGGTAAACACTAGGGAAAAGGCTGAAGAGTGGGTGTTGGGCATGAGTAAGTATTTCCAGGTTCATAACCATTCAAGTGAGATGAAGGCTTGTCTTTCCATCTATAACTTGAATGAAAAGGAAGTAAGATGGTAGAGAGATTTAAAACACACCAAGAAAGATGAACTAAGAAAAATACGTTGGGATACCTTACGGAAATTTTTCCAAGAGAAATATATGTTGGAAAGGTTCTTTGATAGAAAAGTGAAAGAGTTTCATGAACTATGCATGGGATCCATGACTATGGACACATTTATTAACATATTTCTAGATCTGTTGCATTATGTACCATACATCAAAGAAGAAATGGTAAAGATCCAACAATTCATAGGATGTCATCCTCCCAGTTTTCGGGACAAGATTGAATTCGACATGCCTAAGAATTTGGATACCACGCTGTACAAAGCTAGGTTCTATTATGAGCATGGACAACTAAGGCAGGAGAACATGAACCGAAACCGAGACAAGTCTAATAAATTCTTTGATAACTGCAAACCTGGGTCCAACCCACAACCATACAGAAAGCAAAATAACAGCTTTCAAGCGAACAAGAACTTTAATAAATCCGGTACGAAGCCTTATGTACCAGCTGCTAATGTTAACAAGCCAGTAGCAAGTGGAGCCAATGCTACCCCGCTACCGATCAAGTGTTGAAAATTTAGCGGGCCTCATTATGCCCAAGATTGTAAGAACAAGATAGGTGGGGTCTTGCACAAGTTACAAGAAGAACCAACTATTGAGGACGTATCTAGAACATCACGGATCTATGCAGCATTGGATGGCCAACAGGAATATCATCAATCTACAATGGTTGAGATAGAAGGTAAGATCTTGAACACTTCTATTTCAATACTTATTGATCCTGATGCTTGTCGGAGCTATGTTTCACCTAAAATTGTTGATGAATGCACACTAGGAAAAGTAAAACATGATAAACCCTGGCTGGTTCAGTTAGCCACAGATATGAAACAGAAAGTTTCAAAAATTGTCAAAGAATGTGAGGTAAACCTGAATGGTTTTTCTAAGAAAGTAAACCTGAACATCCTACCTTTAGGCTTGTACTATATCCTTATTGATATGTACTGGTTGGAACAACACCATGTCATGCTCGATTGCTTGCACAAGTCTATCTTGTGTACTGATAGCCAAGGGAACCAAGTGAAGGTTCAGGGAATTCCAAAGAAAGTTTCTGTAAAACAAATATCTGCCTTACAAGCGAAGAAATGCATTAGGAAAGGCTGCAATTTGTTTGCAGTGAACATCTGAGACATAGAGTCTGATAGAGAGAAACGCATAGAATACTTCCCCATTCTTGAAGAATTCAAGGATGTGTTTCTCGAGGAAATCCCAGGATTACCTCTGAAATGAGACCTAGACTTTTCCATCAAACTGACCCCAAGATCAGTTCCAGCCTCCAAATCCCCTTACCGCATGAGTGCACGTGAGTTGGTGGAACTCAAACTCTAGTTGCAGGAGTTGATAGAGAAAGGGTATATCCGACCCAGTGTGTCTCCTTGGGGAGCACCGATACTATTCGTAAAGAAGAAATACGGTATGATGCAGATGTGCATTGATTATCATCAATTGAACAAAATGACTATCAAGAACCGTTACCCACTCCCCAGGATCGATGACTTGTTCGATTAGGTGGGATGAGCCAGAATCTTTTCAAAGATTGAACTACGATATGGGTACCATCAGGTACGGATTCGTGATGAGGATATTCACAAAACGTCTTTTTGTACAAGGTATGGGAACTACGAGTTTGTAGTGATGCCGTTCGGGTTGACCAATGCACCCATGAACTTTATGTGTATGATGAACAACATATTCATTAAGTATCTGGATAAGTTTGTCTTGGTATTTATAGATGACATACTGGTTTATTGGAAGAATAAATAAGAGCATGAAGAACATCTTCGCATAGTACTACAAGTGTTGAGAGAACACCAGCTTTACGCTAAGTTTAGTAAATGTGATTTTTACAAACCATAGATACAGTACTTGGGTCACATAATCTCCGAGATAGGGATAGCTGTGGACCCAGAAAAGATTAAAGCCATAAAGGATTGGCCTACCCCTACTAATGCCACTGACATTAGGTCCTTTTTTGGATTAGCTGGATATTATCGAAAGTTCATTGAGAACTTCTTGAGAATCGGTTACCCCATGACTGCTTTACAGAAGAAAGCAAGTAAGTTCTTATGGACTGCTAAGTGCGAAGACAGTTTTCAAAATCTTAAGCAGTCCTCTTGCAGAATGATCACGTGATCTGTTATGAATCACAGAAGTTAAAAGAGCATGCGCAAAATTACCCTATGCATGATCTTGAGTTAGCTGTCATCATCCATGCTTTGAGGATGTGGAGGCACTACCTCATGGGAAGGAAGTTCCTTCTGAAGATAGACAATATGAGTCTAAAGTATTTATTTGATCAACCAAATCTGAATGTGAGGCAAGCCAGATGGTTGGCTTTCCTCAACGAGTACCATTTCGAGCTAAAGCACATTAAGGGCAAAGAGAATAAGGTTGTCTATGCTTTGAGTCGATGAACTCATATGATTTATGAGGTGACCTTGAGTCAAACCGATGCAGATTTGCATGAGAGGATTAGAGCGGCCAACGAAGTTGACCCCTTCTATGTGGAAATCCTCAAGAAATTCCAGGAGGACAAGTTGTTTCAACAACAAAAAGAATACAAGGTAGACGAATCCAGACTGTTATGGTCCAAGGATCACATGTATGTTCTAGAAGGAGGGGACCTTCGGTCCAGCATCCTCATGAAATTTCATCAGGAACCCTACTTAGGGCACTCGGGATATCAAAAGATGATCTCTACTATGAAGAGACACTTTTTTTGGCCTAAGTTAAAGGCCGACATTGCAATGTTTATTGCGAAATGTCAGGAATGTCAGCTAGTCAAAGCTGAGCATCAGCATCCCGCAGGATTGCTGCAGGCTTGCCCATTCCAAAATGGAAGTGGGAGGTCAATAGTATGGATTTCATCACCGGTTTACCGAAAAGTAAGAAGTAAAATGATTATATTTTGTGGTCATCGACAAGTTGTCGAAAGCAGCACACTTCATTCATGTGAAGTCGACCTACAAATCCGTGAACATTGTTGATATATTCTTGAAAGAGATATTTAGATTGCATGGGATACCCATGGCAATTATCTTGGATCGAGATGTTAAGTTTACAGGAAACGTTTGGAGATATTTATTCTCTGTATTGGAGACGCAGTTGAACTTTAGCATTGCATATCACCCACAGACAGATGGGCAGACAGAAAGAGTAAACCAAATTGTTGAGGACATGCTTCGAATGTATGTCATGAACAACCCCACAAAGTGGGAGGATTACCTACACCTCGCAGAGTTTACGTATAAAAATGGTTATCATACTTTCACCAAGATGAGTCCCTTTAAGGTACTCTATGGACGAAAGTGTAGAACACCGGTTATGTGGGATAGCCCGGTGGATCGGCTCATGTTAGGGCCTGATTTGTTAATGGAATTGGAACAGTTGGTTACCAAGGTCTAGGTGAATCTTAAAAAAGTAGAGGACCACTAGAAAAGTTATGCGGATCGGAAAAGAAAAGATAAGGAATTTCAAATAGGAGATCATGTTTACTTGAAAGTAAAATCCAAACGAAGCCCGTTGAGCTTGGGTAGGTGCGGTAAGTTAGCACTTAGATTTTGTGGACCTTTTGAAATACTGGCGAAGAAAGGGCCAATGACATATGAACTAGCATTGCTCGCGCATGTAAGAGTCCATAATGTTTTCCATGCATCTTTGTTAAAGAAATATGTTTATGATACTAAACATGTTGTTGATTGGTCCCTGTTTTAGGGGGAACCTGAAGGGGAGTTTTCCCCTGATCCTACCCATATACTGGACAAGAGAGAGGTGCAGCTTCGAAAGTGCACTGTAGTCTAGTTGAAAGTGCAATGGAAGCACTTTGAGGCTGATGAGGCTACTTGGGAGAATGAAGCCACCATGAGAAAGGCTTACCCTACCTTGTTTCATGATGTCATTCCAAGTCCCTAGAACACCAGGGACGGTGTTGTTATAAGCGAGGAGGGATGTAATATCCTAAATTTTGGACCTAACACTTATGGGCATGTGCCTATTGGTTATGATGATTATCTTGATGTTTTATTTTTATATTTGGTCGAAATCTGTAAAAATGTGTTTAGAAAAATCTGTAAAAATGGGCTTAGAAAAATTCCCGCCATAATGTTTATAGAGGTGATTTTCAAAACCTAATGCCATATACCTGGAGCTATATATACTGTGGACAAAAACCTCCTTCAAAATTTTTAAAATATGTTTTTTTTTTGTGTATAGTAAAGTTTTGAAAATTGCAATTTTTCTGTTTTGAACTTTATTTGACTAGGTCTATAAAATGTATGCCTAGCCCTCATTGTTTGGTATTTTTGAGTGATCTCAGTTGGATAAGGTGTTTTTTATTGTTTTACACCTTCCTGTATTTCTATTTTTCAAATCTTGGCTAAAAACATGCCTGTTGTGCAAAAACATTGCAAGGCTTCCTTGTAAATGTGAAATGCCCGCTTTGTCCACTAAAATGTAAGCATAAGTTCCATCCTTAGGTATTTTTAAGTGGCTTAAGTTGGATAATATATGTTTCTTCCTCCCATGTTATTACACATGTCCAAATATTTCTCATAATATTTGCATGAAGTCTAGATATGTCTCATAACATTTGCATGAGGATCTTGTAGCGGGCCCACAACCTCAAGATAGTATTATATTTATATCATACTATATGTATTATACATATATGAATTATCATAATTTTTAAGTAGCATGGTCATAATTGAAAAGAATGTCTAAATTCACAATTTTGTTTTGTAAAAGCAGAGTGTAAATCTGTAAAATTGGGCTTAGAAAAATTCCCGCCAGAATGTTTATACAGGTGATTTTCAAAACCTAAATCCATATACCTGGAGCTATATATACTATGGACAAAAACCTTCTTCATAATTTTTAAAATATGTTTATTTTGTGTACAGTAAAGTTTTGAAAATTGCAATTTTTCTGTTTTGAACTTTATTTGACTAGGTCTGTAAAATGCATCCCTAACCCTCATTGTTTAGTATTTTTGGGTGATATCAGTTGGATATGGTGTTTTTTTATTGTTTTACACCTTCTTATACTTCTATTTTTCTACTCTTGGCTTAAAACACTTATGTTGTGCAAAAACATTGCAAGGCTGCCTTATAAATGTGAAATGCCCGCTTAGTCCACTAAAATGCAAGCATAAGTTTCATCCTTAGGTATTTTTAAGTGGCTTAAGTTGGAGAATATATGTTTCCTCCTCCCATGTTCTTGTACTATTCCATATTTTCTTTTTGAGCCATAAAAAGTATTTTTTAAACAAAAAAAACTATATTTTGTATTAATGTTGATTTTGCAGAATAACTCATCAATGGATCATTTGAACCAGCCATATCAACAAAATGTTCCTTGAAAAATAGGTCGACGCAAGGAAGTAGAATTGAATAATATTCCAATTCCCCCCCCACATGATATTTTCCTTCAATTCACTCCTGCTGGGGGTAAAAAAGCTGTTATTTGTGTTGTCCGTCAACAATGTCAAGCACTTAGAGATCAGAACTCCATACCAGAAAATAATATTATGAATTTGCATCAAATAACGTGCAATAATGCTACAACTGTTGAAATTAGATGTCCTGTATGTAAGCAATGTGTGACAAAAACAATGTTTGTCAACAACCAAGGCAGACTTTGAATTCAATTACAATTGAGGGCAATGGTAATGTACAAGATATAACTCTTGACCATACTATTAACTCTGATTCACATAATGTGGTCTGAAATGTCCCTCAAATATCAACTGTTGATGATGCTTCCATTACAAATAATTTGTATCAAAGTATAGAAGGTTGTTTTGCTCAATAACCTAGGTTGCCTTTATCTCTGGTTACAGTTGAAGGGAATGGAAGTGTAATCCTACCTAGTGGACAAAAATTTGAACATGCATCCCTTGAGAAGTTGGATACAACTAGAAGTCATGAAACAGTTGAAAGAACTACCTTTCATGAACAAATGGATAGAAATGCACCTAAAAAAAATCAAAATTCTGCAGATGCACAAGCTTCAGTAGAAATGACTGAAGGACAAATGGATAGAAATGCACCTACAGAAAATCAAAATTCTGTAGATGTACAGGCTTCGGTACAAATGCTTGAAGGACAAATGGATAGAAATGTAACTACAAAAAATCAAAATTTTGTAGATGTACAAGCTTCAATACAAATTCCTGAAGGACAAATGGATAGAAATGCAACTACATAAAATCAAAATTCTGCAGATGTAGAAGCTTTAGTAGAAATGCCAGAAGGACAAATGGATAGAAATGCACCTAAAGAAAATCAAAATTATGTAGATGTACAAGATTTAGTACAAATTCCTAAAGGGTGTTCAACAGATCAAACTACATATGTTGTAACTAGAAGGTCAACATGAAACCGCTTAAAGACATCCTTATTGAGTCTTAAGAAGCCGTCTAGATGGTTTAACCACATAGTAAATGAGGGGAACAAAAAAATTAAGGAAATTGGTAGATGGTTCTCTGGGAAGTCACTTGAAGATGTAGATGAAAATGACATTATTTCTGGAATTGGGTACTTCATGAGCAAAAACTATAGTGAATATTCTAAATTTGAGGATGTTCTTGAACACCTAGATGGAGTGCTTCATAAACTTCGATCAATTGTTATGCAAGAGATCCGTAATGATTTTATGCCTAGGAATATGGCTTCTATATTTATTGAATTAAGAATGAGCCATAAGGCTTTGCAATGTCTGAAGTGAATTGACCGTCATGGTGTATTGCAAGGGGTTAGTCCGACTTCAGTTTCCAAGGAGATGAAAAAGTGGAGCAAAGAAGTTGAGGATATTGATATGGGTTGGGAGAGAATTGATGGTCTCACATATGGAGTTAGAGTGAAGCAAGTAAAGTCATATGCTTCCTTTATGGTTGATTCCTATGAAAAGAGGACTGGAAGTAGAGTCATTGAAGTTTCTTTCAAACTTGGTATTGATTCTTGTGTACATTACGATCGAGGTGGGAAGGTATGTGAGATATTATTTGAGTTACTAGAAGATAGTGGCTTGATGTTGATATATTCTTGAAAGAGATATTTAGATTGCATGGGATACCCAAGGCAATTATCTCGGATCGAGATGCTAAGTTTACAGGAAACTTTTGGAGATATTTATTCTCTGTATTGGAGACGCAGTTGAACTTTAGCACTGCATATCACCCACAGACAGACGGACAGATAGAAAGAGTAAACCAAATTGTTGAGGACATGCTTCGAATGTATGTCATGAACAACCCCACAGAGTGGGAGGATTACCTACACCTTGTAGAGTTTACGTATAAAAATGGTTATCAGACTTTCGCCAAGATGAGCCCCTTTAAGGTACTCTATGGACGAAAGTGTAGAACACCGGTTATGTGGGATAGCCCAGTGGATCAGCTCATGTTAGGGCTTGATTTGTTAATGGAATTGGAACAGTTGGTTACCAAGGTCTAGGTGAATCTTAAAGAAGCAGAGGACCACCAGAAAAGTTATGCGGATTGGAAAAGAAAAGATAAGGAATTTCAAATAGGAGATCATGTTTACTTGAAAGTAAAATCCAAACGAAGCCCATTGATCTTGGGTAGGTGCGGTAAGTTAGCACCTAGATTTTGGGGACATTTTGAAATACTGGCCAAGAAAGGGCCAATGACATATGAACTAGCATTGCCCACGAATGTAAGAGTCCATAATGTTTTCCATGCATCTTTGTTAAAGAAATATGTTTATGATACTAAACATGTTGTTGATTGGTCCTTGTTTTAGGGGGAACCTGAAGGGGAGTTTTCCCCTGAGCCTACTCATATGCTGGACAAGAGAGAGGTGCAGCTTTGAAAGCGCACTGTAGTCTAGTTGAAAGTGCAATGGAAGCACTTTGAGGCTGATGAGGCTAATTGGGAGAATGAAGCCACCATGAGAAAGGCTTACCCTGCCTTGTTTCATGATGTCATTCCAAGTCCCTAGAACACCAGGGACGATGTTGTTATAAGCGGGGAGGGATGTAATATCCTGAATTTTGGACAAATGGATTATGATGATTATCTTGATGTTTTATTTTTATATTGGTTCGAAAACCCCATTGCATAAGAACACGATGATTTGTTTTATATATTGGGTGTAAGCCAATTATTGTTGATATATATATATATATATATGCTTGTTTGTGTTGGGTGTGGACCCTAAAGCACATAATTGATGAGATGTTTTGTGTTGACTGGGAAGCTCTGGAGCACTTGAGTGATTGATGATTTGTGTTGAGCAAGAAGCTCTGGAGCACGTGAGTACTTACCTTTGTGTTGAGCGAGAATCTCTGGAACACATGAAAAGATAATTGGAAGTGTTGGGAATAAGATCTGGATCCTTCCATGTTGATGTTGAGCATAATCTCTGGATCATTGGATCCTTGGCCATTGTATCCCTAGGTGTATCGTACAAGTACATCCTAGCATTAGTGTTGAGAGAAGAGCTCTGGAATTGCATTGAATTGTAACTCCTTGTTAAAGCATTGAGTATGGGATTTGGTAAGCACTAGGGGTTATTGAAAATAATTTAATAACTTTCGAGTGAAAACGACTTGAGGAAAAATATTGATCTCATCATACTTATTTATAAGTGATTAAATGAAATTTCGAATTTATGTATCCTCATCAAGTACTGAAGAGATACCACGTTATACGAGTGAAATCCAACATGCAAGGATGTTTAGAGTTGCCTAGCCTAGTAGACCTAAACCATCTACCTACTTGACCTTAATGAAGAAGTGTCATTAAGTCTAGGGATCATGGTATATGATGCCCAAAGACATTGTTAACAAAGTGTTATATTATTATGTACTTTATACATGGAATGTATAAAGAATTAAATATATTAATAATATAAATAAATGAAAGAAAGAAGAAGAATCTCCATCAATTATTATTTATCATTAAAAGATTAATAAATAGTATAATGTCTATGAAAGTGTAACTAGGAACTAGTTAAAAGTTCCTAAGTTAAAATGTTGAAAATTACCCAAGTAATTAAAAATGGTGAAATCAAGAAATCAATGATTTCTTGATTTAACTGTCCCTTTGACTGAAAAGTATGTCTATAAAGACTCAATCCAAGGAAAGGCTTGGGGTTCTGATTTATCATTAGAGGAGTCATTTTTCTCTCTATTTTCTCTCAAGTAAATTCTTGGAGAACATTTTCCTGGAAGGAAAAATGAGAACTGATCCAGATCTGATATACTAGATAGGAAACCCTACCTTAGGATCTCTAAGCTACTTGCACGTTGGAGTCCAGCTCAGGGGGATCCAGATTAAAACCATGAACAGTTTTGGGTCATGGTTGGGTGGAACGTGGTGGTTCACAAGTGATTTGGTCATCAAAATAGAGGTCAGATCTGTCTTAATTGGTTAATGCTGGTTATTTAAAGTGTGCAGGTTCAATGATTAAATGAGCTTCAAAAAATTACAGGTATGAATTCTTAGAATGTCAAGTTCATTTCTAGCATAGATTCTGGTTGCTTTAGGTAAAGGTTCATATTGTATTTCTAACCCTAGAAATGATTGTTCTGTTTATACCTGCAAATAAGAAAACATAGGAGATGTTATTATTTTTTAATAAAATAAACGTAGAACGTAAATATAGTAAGATATACAAAGACAACATAAACCATAGTGAAATATAAGTAGTACATCATAAATTTAGATGTGATAGCTAAATTGATGAAAATAGTATTTTACCTAGTT
Source organism: Pseudotsuga menziesii (assembly GCA_001517045.1). Taxonomy (NCBI): domain Eukaryota; kingdom Viridiplantae; phylum Streptophyta; class Pinopsida; order Pinales; family Pinaceae; genus Pseudotsuga; species Pseudotsuga menziesii. The sequence goes on along the minus strand of LPNX010269178.1, from coordinate 122,071 downwards.
ATAAATCTGAGTCAAAAAAGAACTGTAACAACCAGTAGTAGGTCTATTAGGATCAAGATGTTCAGTACTCTTTAAGTAAGACCTTGTCGCCAAATTATGAACTGCATGTGAAATAAAATAGGTGCCTTAGTTTAAAGAACTAAGTAAGCCTGCAAACAAGTAAACACCTTTACCTCTCAGACATTCATGGGAGAACGAGTCCCGCCACTCTGCCCAATTTGTTTCCATAGACAAAGTTAAGTTAGGACTTTATACATAACAAGTAAGACTATGCAGAAAGGCCGAAGCGTTTAAATATAGTAACGACACTTACGTGACACATGTCTAAACATAAGAACTAAGCAGTGAACATCATAAGTAAAATACATAAATAATAATGACTAAAAGTAAACCGATAGAACATAAGAAAAAATTATGAATAAACAGTGGTACATGTAGTGTACGATATAATTCCATAAGTCGAATAATGTTCCATATAGGTAGTTCTTACTAGCCTATTAATTTTTTTTTTAATTTTCAATTTTTGGGGACATTACAATCATGTACAATCGCCTACAAGAAAAGAAGGATGAGACTTGCTCCGAAGAACAAGTGATGACAGTTCAAGAAATAATCCAAAATGAAGAATAGTATGATGAGACATCAAGAGGCCTTAGACACACTCTAGTTATGTGACACTGTTGAGTGACATCATTGATGCAGATCCTTCCAGCTATGAAGAAGTTGCCAAGAATAAAGAGAAGGAGAGTACCATGTCAAGAAGAATGATGTCTAGGATGCGGTATCTACAAGTTCCATCATGCAGTAGATGGAAACATCATGACATACAAGGAATATTCATAGAACGAGGATTCTCACAGAAAGAAGGCATAGACTATGAAGAGACATTTGCAGCAACTAGAAGTCAAGACAATACATGATAGGCAGACTCATGTGTGCAAATTAGAGAAGGCCTTGTATGAGCTCAGAAGACACCCATGAGATAACACATACATGAAGAGCTTGAAGATTACCTAGAGTGATGAAGATGTGGTACAAAGTTGAAGATGAAATCCTATAGAGGATGACAAGCTCACAGATGGGTGCGAGAAGAAATTTTGAAAAGGTTCAAGATAGAGGATCTTGGTATCCAGTGACCCTAGATGGATACATAGAATATTAGTAGCAGAGGAAGCTACTTGTCACTCCAGTATAGAATGTTTCAATACATGGAGTATGAAAGGCAGAGGGAGAATGATGCTCCACTTTAGAGGGAGTGACTGCAGAAGATCTTGAGGTTCGACATGGTATGATATGATGGACAACTTATTGATGGATCTAGGATTTACTAAGAGTAAAGTGGACTCCTAACATGATGACTTGTTCCTAACATGAAAATAGGAACTCATTAAAGATGCAAGAAGGAGACTTGCTACCGAGTTCAAGATGAAATACTTGTGTATGGTGCATTACTTTCTAGACATGGAGGTGTGGTGGAGTGCAGATGGAATCTCCCTTGGACAAGGGAAGTATGCAGTGGAGATCCTGAAGAGGTTCAGGATGATGGACTGCAAGGCCATAACCACACCTATGGAATTGAACCTGAAGCTATTGAGTGATTCTTTATCAGAGTCAGTTGATGCTATGATGTATCGTTAGCTGATTGGGTCCTTGATGTGCCTAACGAATATGAGACCAGATATTTGCTTTTCCGTAAACACATTGAGCCAGTTCTTGATGGATCCGAGACATTTTCACCTGATTTCTGCAAAGCTGCATATTCTGAGGTACCTAAAGGGTACAGTTGATTATGGGTTCAAGTATGAGGCGAATTTGAAGATTAACCTAGAAGGTTATGTGGATTCAGATTGGGCAAGCAGTTCCATTGATAGGAAGAGCACTTCGGGGTGCTACTTCAGTATGGGCTCAGGTGTGATATTTCAGTTTAGCAGGAAGCAGTCCTGCGTGGCACTGAGTACAACCGAAGGAGAGTATGTCGCTGATTGTTCAACTAGTTGTGAGGCAGTATGGCTAAGGAAGCTACTGTCTGATTTGTTTGATCTCGAGTTAGATGATACTTGTATATATTGTGACAACTAGAGTTGTGTGAAGTTGTCGAAGAATCCGTTATTCCATGACAAGTCGAAGCATATCGAGATCAAGTATCACTATATCAGGGACATGGTGCAAAGAGGAGCAGTGAAGCTCCAATATGTTGCGATAGATGAGCATATAGATGATGTGTTGACCAAGCCATTAGCCAGAGTGAGGTTTGAGTACTTCATAGAGAAGCTTGGTGTTCTTTAGATTGAGGTTCCTTCCAAGGTAAAGTGATACACATGAGCCCTTATCGGATGGTAGTAGGTGTGTCCTACAATGCCGGTGGATGTAAGTGTTGAAGCCCTTATCGGATGGTAGAAGGAGTGTCCTACCATGCCGATGGATGTAAGTGCTGAAGCCCTTATCGGATGGTAGAAGGAGTGTCCTACCATGCCGTTGAATGTGAATGTTGTGTTATGTGTATCTGGATCATGCTCTAAGATGATCTAAAATGGAAATCCTTGCAAAGGCAAGGTATTGAATCCAGCATGAAAAAGGGTTGGCTCTGTAGTGGAAATCCTTGCAAAGGCAAGGTACTACATCTAACATGAAAAAGGGTTGGATCTGTAGTGGAAATCCTTATAGAGGCAAGGTACTGTATCCAACATGAAAAAGGGTCGGCTCTGTAGTGGAAATCCTTGCAGAGACAAGGTACTGTATTCAACATGAAAAAGGGTTGGATCTGTAGTGGAAATCCTTGCAGAGGCAAGGTATTGCATCCAGTATGAAAAAGGGTTGGCTATGTAGAGGAAATCCTTGTAGAGGAAAGGTACTGCATCCAGCATGAAAAAAGGTTGGCTCTGTTGATGAAGACATACATGGAGGCTAGGCCTACATCCAACATGAAAATGGTTGGCTCTGTAGAACTTCCTATGACGAGTAGATTTTAGAGATATCACCATTACTCGAGATAACGCAGAAGTGATATTGATGATAATCTAGCTTTGATGATGATCCAATGATCAAGACTTGTACTGATGAACTGTGTCAAGAGAATACCTTCCTAGTTAAGAGGGAGTGTTGATGTATTTGTAACTTCAGAATGTATTCACTTGTATATCTTATATTGTATTTTATTGTACCTCGATGTTCCTATTGGGAGAATCATTAATATAATAAAGTCATGTAAAGTCATAGAGGTTAACCCTCTATTTTAAGTCGGGGCAATAGTCCCCATAGTTTAGGGGTACTAGGGTTATTAGACTCTCCTAGAGAAGTCATCCCTACTGAGTAATTGTCAAGTGGAAAACTAGTATAAATAGAGAGTAAGACTCTCTATTTGAAACACACACTCACTCAACTGTAGCGCATGAGTGAGAGACAAGGACCTCGCACAAGTGAGAGAGAGAACAACTGTCGGAGATCATATTTTTGTTTTTTATGTTTTACTTTTTCTATTCGTGCTCATTCTATCTCTGAGGGAGTTGCGGGGTTTTCTTCTTTATGGTTTCCCCGAGGAAAACTCTTTGTGTCTCTTGTCTCTTGTGATTATTGCTATGCATGTTATTCTCTCAAATAATATCCTAGATCATATTGATTAAATGATAAAATTCTAACAGTTTATGCCTCAAGGGCACCTTGATGTCATCTTTTCTCTCATCATCATAAGAACATGTTCCTTCTTTGAAAACAAAAACTTCCATGCATCTACGGAATTTTCTTCTCACCTTTTCACCTCTTTTCATTATTCTCCTATTACAGCTACTAGATGTCTCACTTCCCTCTAATCATCCTAAACTTCCCTTTCTCGAGGAAGATATATCAGACAAATAACTATTTGGTTGTACCTACACATGTGTTGACATCTTGCAACATTAGGGTGTCCAAATTGTTGATAGTGATAAAACCAAATTAGCATGCAATAAAATATTCAATAAGTTTTCTAAAGTCCTTGCTTTTGATTTGCATGTTCACCTTCTTTTCACACCATTCACTTACGTTTTGTAGAAATACTTGCACAATTCATGTAGGTTTTCCCTTGTGCAATCTCTACATCTGTTTCACATGATCATAATAACATTGGATTTTGTAGATTCTATTGCTTAAGGATATTGGCTTACATGAGTTAGAGGTGGATGTGTTATCTTCCTTCAAAATCTTCATTGTAAGTAGTAGTGGATGCCTTTAATAACCTAACACTATTCTATATCTTTTCTTTTGTGATTATTTCAAATCATATCAGAGGTATCAAAGACCCTAATCGACCTTCAATCCATTGCTAGTTCCACTTCATAAATGTTTCATGGAGTTAGGAGAGGTTGTCTGAATTTTTGTATGTTTTATGGTGATCTTAAGGTCCATAAATGACATTGAATATTTCCTAAAATTTATGCGTTAAGCACCAAAAGGTATTGAATATCCTATTTGTCCCATCCATTTGCAACATGTTGATCAACTATAGTTCTATATTAGGGCATCAACATTAAAGGTATTGAAATGATATTTCACTCTTTTCAAACGTACTATTAAATCGTGACTTAAATCTGATTTGTAATATCATTGTTATCCAACATACATTTCAGTTATTTATGACATTAATGTAAGCCAATTTGGGACTATAGAGTTGATTAGAATTTTTGAATTTGCAATCTCATCCCATCGTGAAACTTATACACTCTTTTTCATTTACTAAAAAAATTAATTTTCAATCCCTTAAGCTATAGATCCAAAATACTATTTTTTATGCTTGACAAGTCTTGAAGATGACTCTTCCTACATACTGCTATCTTTGCATTGCATATCTGAGAGGTTCTTTTTCTCCAATTTGTACCTTTTCCTAGTCCTAAGAAGGGACCACCCACTACCAAAACTTAAGAAGGAAGAAGGGCTTGCAACATTGAATCTCATGCAATATGTAGATTGTAAAAGATGGGCAAGCACTAGAAGATAATAGTGATCTTTGTAGCCCATTGTTTTATTTGGTTTGGTGATAGGTCTAACCATTTATAAAGATAGTTTGAAACTACCAAGCTATATATTTATGTGTGGGGTTAAAGTACTAGTATATTTATAGAAATATGGAAAAAATAAGACACAAAAAAATCTATATCCTTGCATATCATCACAAATGTGAAAATCGTTGGAAAAGGTTATTTATTTAGGAGGAGAAAGTGAAGACACGATATTTTGGGATTAGACACAAATTTCTTTCTCACCATTAAAATGGCCCACATTGAAAAAAAAATCACGGAGTCAAATTGATCAAATCAGGAAATGTCATCGACATAATTTTTCTTTATACTATATATACAGCTATACATTTAGAACAAAAATGCAAATACATTAATTCCAATCATGATCCAAGAGGATCTCTGAATGGGTCAAATTTCAAACTCAACAAAACACAGTGGAACCAACATCAGTGCGTAAATATCGTCAATCCGATTCCAGTGGTGGTTGTTTCACTCAAAACAGACTCCATATAGAATATTTATTAAGTTATAAACCTTCGACTAAACAACATTTTATGCGCAGATTTGGGCAAAGAGGAGGCCATGCGGCACCACTGCAAGGTGACATGTGGCATCCGATGTACTGATGTGGAACCCCACAAGGAACCACATGGCACCCAGTGCAAGGGTGACATGTGGCATCCAATGCGCTAACATGGATCCCCATAAGGAACCATGTGGCATGACAAGTTGACGTGGCATCTGATGTGTAAGTTAACATGGTTCCTGACTGGGCATTAATGTGGGAATAGGTGTACCAATCTCTTGGAAACAAGTGTCACCCTGGTAAAGGTGAAAATTAGTTGGAATCAACTGAAATCCACTCCACAAGAATTGAAACTGTGACCTCTATTAGGGAAACCCAACACCTTACCTATAGGCCACATATGGGTCTTGTTATAACTACTCGCGGGTATTATATTTAAAGTGTATTTGTTAGAAGTGGTGAGTTGACCGACCACCTAATATGGTGGGTTGGTCAATCCCACCCTTAATTAAAGCATGGTTTTAAAATGTATGTTATATATATATATATATATATATATATTGCAACCAAATAATCCACACAACCAACATAAACCATGGTATTTTAAATGTATGTTATATATATATATATACCAACCAAATAATCCACACAACCAACACAAACCGTGATTTTAAAATGTATGCTATATATATATATATGCCAACCAAATAATCCACACAACTAACACAAACAAACCATAATTTTAAAATATATGTTATAAATATATATGCCAACCAAATAATCCACACAACCAACGCAATAAACGACTAAATCCATGGTTCAAACGAATAAAAAAATGGTTTTAAAATGTATGTTATAAATATGCCAACCAAATAATCCACACAACCAGCGCAAGAAACGACTAAAGAGGAGTCCATAGGGTTTGAACTTCGGAGGGTCCACAGGGTATGAACTTTGGAACTCCAGGACTTGAACGTCCAAACGAGGACTCAAAAACCACGCCAAACAGTGCTTTGTTGTTAAGACTGCTGGTTTCAATTATTTAAGCCAAGTCCTCCCCAAGAAAATGGGGAGACCACACAAAGAGGCCGATGTGGAAGAACACATAGAGGATGCCTAAGGGGACGCGGGAGAGATGCACACGGTATAAGGTGGGATTATTTTTCGAGGTCCATATACTGTATGGATCCATGTTTTATGTTTATCTTCACCATTCGAGTCTTTTAAATGCAGTGGTATAGTCCATTTTATGTTATGAGTAGCCCATTTGTAGGTCACTTCCAGAATTTGAGGTATAAAGCCATATTTTCCATGTAAATTGATCTTTTTGCTGAGATTTATAAGAAGCGGCCTCCCCATTGAAGAGAATGCCTAGAGACGTAGTCCCCTATGGACGAACTCTGTTATCAAGTTGGGTTCTTGTGTGTTTATGGTGCATTCCCTCTTTTATGTGTTTCTTCATTTATGTGCACATTTATTCATTAATGATCTTTTAACTAAACAATCCAATGCTAATTCAATGGTTATAAATATCCCGATCACATGGTATCAGAGTTGCGATCGATGACTTTTGGATTGTGAGTGTGAATGATAACCAGGGGTTAATTCAATAAAGGAGAAGGTGAAATAGTGCCTTATGATCTTGATATTTTTTGTGTACGACACATGAAAAAGATGGCAGAAGAAGAAGTCCACACGGAGCTTGAAAAATCTTTCCACAAGTCCTTTTATTAGATGGTAGATCAAGTGGAGCAACTGTTTGTAGATTACCAACAAAGGGTGACAAAGAAGGGTAAAAATAAAAAGAAGGGCAAAGAGGAGGATGTAACCTCTGTCAATCAAGAAGATGGAGAGGAGCCTCTTGAGCCTCCATATTCCTCCATTTTGAGTTCTTCTTCCTCCTCATCCTCTTACAAGTCTAGTTTCCATTTAAAAGGGGCTTCTAAGAAGCCATTGATAAAGTTGGATATGAAGTTAGACTTTCCAATGTTCAACGTAGAATCAAACGCAGAGAAGTTGAACAATTGGATCAGGAATATTGAAGTGTATTGTTGAGTTTAGAAGATATAGGAAGAAGAGGTAAATGTACATATAACATCTCTTCATTTGTCGGACATTGCTCTCATTTGGTGGGAGAGAAAATTGAAAAAATGAACCAAACATAATGGTAAGCTCTTTTCATGTTGGTCTAAGTTCACTTCTGCTTTAAGAAAGCAATCTTATCCATTATGCCATGTACAAGAAGCCATGATGGGATGGCATAGTTTAAGATTGAATAAATGTTAAAATGTACAAGGTTTTACAGAAGAGTTTAGGAATTATGTTGGTGCACTTCCCAATTACATTCGTCATACTTTGTTTTTATTGAATCCTACTAATCTGGATGAGGCTAGTTTGCAAGCTACTCATATTGAAAGAAGAGGAAATCATATGCAAGAAGACCATCCAAAGAAGAACCACAAGTTCACAGGAAAAGGAAAGGAAAATAATATAGATACAACGAATAAAGAGGGAGAAAAGATCCATTGCACAAATTGTGAAAAAGATGGGCATGACCGAGATCGTTGTTGGAAGTTACATCTTGAGAGAATGCCTAAATTTTTTTGAGGAAAGGGTGAGAAGAAGACCGTTGGAATAGTAAAACAATACTTGGGATCCGACTCAGGGGATGAAAAATAGATTGCAGTGTTGGTGTACAAGGTAAAACTTCCCTTCATACTGTTATGAGTTCCTCTAATGCATATCATGATTCTGATAAAAGAAGAAGTGAATTGTTTCATATAAGAGTTGTTACAAAACATAAAAAGATTGAAAATATTTTTGATCTAGGTTCTCAAGTAAACTTAATCTCTGAATTAGTTGTTCAGAAGTTGTGTTTAGAGACCAAACCTCATCCCAAGCCCTATCCTCTTGGTTGGGTATGTGATAATTCTAAACTTAATGTCAAAAAGCAGTGTAGGATCATATTTTCTATTGCATCAAAATTGATTGATGAGGTTGAGATGGATGTTGTGCCTCTTGAAATCTGTGGCATAGTTTTGGGAAGCCCATATCTTTATGATCGAAAATCATTCTTCTTCAGGCATGAGAACAAGTACCATCTCACAAAATATGGTGTGGAGTATGCTGTAAGGGCTCACAAGATGAAGGTTAACTCTACTCTTGTTAGTGCAGGGAAAATGAAAAGACTCATTAACACTAATAAGAGATGTAATCTCATGGTTGTGAGAGCAAAAAAGTGTTGAGGAATCTGATTCTTTCCAAGGTTGCAATCCTTCCCATAGGACTGATATGATTGATATTGTTGCTAACTATGATGTGATTTTTCAGGAACCAAGTGGATTTCCTCCCAAGAGGGAGATTCAACATGAGATTCATCTTCAACAAGATGCCACGCTTCCAAATGTGGGAATGTACATGATGTACTCAGTTGTAGATATGGATGAAATTAAAAGGTAGGTGAATGACTTGTTTGATCAGGGAGTTATCGGGACTAGCTCATCCCCGTATGGATCTTCTATTATGATAGTGTTGAAGAAAGATGACACATGGAGGATGTGCGTGTATTATCAGGCTCTCAACAAGATCACAGTGAAAAATCAATATCATATTCCTAGCATATATGATTTACTTTATCAATTAAAAGATGTTTTTTATTTCACTCAGTTGGATTTGCGTAGTGGCTACAATCATATTAAAATTGTAGAAGGAGATGTTTGGAAAACTACTTTTAAAACCAAGTGGGGTCTTTTTAAATGGTTAGTGATGAATTTTGGTATTTGGAATGCCCCATCTACTTTCATGCATGTGATCAATGATGTATTTTGACCATTCAGAGATGACTTTCTGATTGTGTACTTATATGTTATTCTTGTCTTTAGAAAAACTTAGGAAGAACATGTAACGCATCTAAAATTGGTCTTGGATACTTTGAAAAAGGAGACGGTGTATGTAAAATTGTCAAAATGTGAATTTAGAAAAAATTCTTTAGTGTAATTGGGTCATACTGTAGGAGGAGGACAATTGAAGATTGATCCTTCCAAAGTTGATGTAATTGTAAATTGGCCCAATCCTACATCTACAATAGAAGTGAGAAGCTTCTTGGGAGTTGTTAAGTATTGAAGGAAGTTCATAGCCAACTTCTCTTTCATTGCATCTCCTTTGTATGCCTTGAAAAGTGTGAAGAAAAAATTTCAATGGGGAGGTAAAGAGAATAAATATTTTGATACATTGAAAGGAAATATCAACACAACACTAGTGCTAATCTTTCCTAGACTTCAACAACCATTCAAGATTAAGACCGATGCCAATAGTTATGCCATGGGAGCAATATTGATGCAACACCGCAAGCCTATTTGTTACCATTCAGAAAAAAAATTCACAAGTTGTGGCTAATTACCCTACACATGACAAAGATTTGTATGCTTTGGTTCAAAGTGTTAAGAAATCGAAGCACTACTTGATGGGAAAGGAGACTATCATCCATACAGATCATCAACCTTTACAGTACCTCCTGTCACAGACCAAGCTGCAACAATCTCGTCACTACAGGTGGGTGGGGTTCCTTCAATAGTTTCATTTGTTAATAAAGTACAAGAAAGGATCACACAACAAAGTAACATATATGCTTTCTAGACCTCCTATTGTTTCATCCATTGTTTTGCAAAATGCTTCTCTTTCTCATGATATCTATGTTTAACAATATGCTAATGGTGAATATTTTAAGAATGGTTATGAGAATCCAACCCATGGTGCATAGGTAGATGACTATTAAATGTAGGATAAGTTACTCTACCATCTTAGCAAGCTATGCATTCTTTCCAGTGAGATAGATCATGTAATCTGAGAAGCTCATACTTATCTTTTGTCTAGGAAATTTGGGGTAGGAAAAAATTTGGATAATTTGCAAAGACTCGTGTATTGGTCTCGAATGAAAGAAATTGTAACCAAATATGTAAAGGGGTGTGTGATGTGCTCTACTTGTAATCCCAATAATAGAAAATTGGGGTTGTACTCACCACTTCCCGTTCTGTCTCATCCATGGGAGAGAATCTCCATGGATTTTGTAGGGGGTTTGCCTTTGTCTAAAATAGGTCATGATTATTTGTATGTGCTAGTGGATAGGTTAAACAATATGTGTGTCTTGATGCCATGTAAAAAACAGATCAATGCTGAGCAAAATGCTTATTTGTTATTTCAACATATATGGGTTCATTTTGGACTACCCATTTCCATAATATCGTATTGAGACTCTCGATTCCTTAGTGAATTTTGGACTAGCTTGTGGAGATTGATGGACACCAAGCTGAAGAGGAGTATTTCTTTCCATCCATAGACCGATGAACAAACATAGGTGGTAAACATAACTGTGGTTCATTTTCTTTGAGGTTACTGCAACAAACATCCTAAGTTGTGGGATGATAATATTCATCCACTCAGAGTTCTCCATTTGAGACATGCTTTGGGTATTTTTAAAAATTCCACTGGACTTGACATATGGGAAAGATGTTGATTCAAGTGTTTCATGAGATGAAGAAAAGGCACACAAGTTCATTCAGATAATTCAACAAGTACACCAAGCAGTGCAAGAGTAATTGGAGAAGATTCAAGCACAATATAAGGCTCAACATGACGAGCATCAAGTTGATCGCCAGTTTCAAGTTGGGGATCAAGTGTGGTTGCACATCAACAAAGATAGATTGAAGGGTGAAGGCAAGAAGCTCAAGCTTATCAGATATGGTCCTTTCACTATCTTGGAGAAGATTAATACCAATGCCTTTCATTTAGATCTACCTTCCTACATGCAGATTTGCTTAGTTGTGAATGTATTTCTAATAAAAAAAAATTCTGCTGACTTATATTAATGGTAAGCCATTTTTCTTTATACAAGGGAGGTTTTAAAATGTCTTTGTATGTTTCTACAAGGGGGGTTCCACAATTCCTTTGTTAGTTTCTATGAGGGGGGTTTATAACTGACCCTATATAATTCTATGAGGGAGGTTTTAAACTTCCCTCATAGGTTTCTATGAGGAGGATTCTAAACTACCCCCATAGGTTCATAACCACCCCTGTTTGTATCTACTATAGGGGTTCTAAACTATCTTTATCTATTGCTACGAGGAGTTCTAAATCTCCCTTATAAGAGGCTACGAGGGGGGTTCTAAACCACCCTTGTAATATGCTATGAGGGGGTTCATAACCACCCCTGTATGCATTTATGAAGGATGTTCTAAATACCCCTTATATGTAGCTACAAGCTGGGTTCTAAAATGGTCTTGTAACTTCTACAAAGGGGGTTCTAAGCCACCCTCATATGTTTTTATGAGGGGGGTTTGAAACTTCCCTTATATGTTACTATGAGGGGGGTTCAAAATTTCTCTCATAGGTATTTAAGAGGGAGATTCCAAACCCCCCCAAAATGTTTGTAATAGGGGGATTAAAAAACTCTCCCATAGGTTTGTAAGAGGGGGTTTAAGAGGGACGGTTCAAAACCACCCTCGTAGGTTTTTAAGAGGTGGTTTAAGATAGGGGGTCAAAACCACCCCCATAGATTTGTAAGAGGGGTTTAAAAGGTGGGTTCAAAACTACCCTTGTATATTTGTAAGGGAGAAGTTAAGTGGGGGTTTCAAAACTTCCCTTATAGGTGTCTAAAGAGGGGGGGTTTAAAAATTGCCCTAAAATTCACTTTTGGAGGAAGTTTAGGTCTCTTCTAAAACTTCCTCTAAAAGCCTAGACTTTTAACCTTGGTTCTTTTGGGGACACTTTTGTCAAAACAACATATAATGCCAAAACTTCCTCCAAAATCAGTTTTGAGGGTGGAAGACAATCCCCCCTAAAGGTAAAAAATGTATTTTTTCATATTGATGCAAAATTGGAACTCTTTCATTATTTATTCATATGAATGCATTGTTTAGTATTTTAGATGTTTACATTTTGATACACGAATATGTTTAATATTTTAGGCAACTAATTGCCATACAATATTTTGCATATATTTATATACTATTTCTTTGATCACATGAATCTACTTTTTTAGGTGAAGAATTTGTATTTGAAACCTATACTTACCATTGCTCTTAAAAAAATTAAATGCATAGTTAGTATTGAAATAAATATAAGGGATTTACTTGCTTTGATACTTTTTGTTGTACTGGGGGTTAATTTAGTATTGGAACAAGTGATTTTTTCCATTGTTTTAACAATAATATCTCTTGACTTGTGCATCCTATTTAGTCACGAGTTTTTCTCTCGATCAACATAGTTTTAGTTTCATAGTTTTTTGTTATTTTAATTTATTTTCAGTTATTTAGAATATATTTAAAATTAAAAGGGAAAATGAATTAAATATTTTATAATGAAAAAATTCAACTACTATGACAACTCGGACCTTAATCACTCGAAACACATCATCCCAAACATGACTGGATCTAACTTGGGACTTGAGATCAAGTATTTTCCCTTACTATTGGCATGGTCATTCTAACCTCGAGTCAACATGTTATTATCCTCTAGTTCCATATATTGTCTTCAATTATGAGTTATATGAAAATCTATATGCCACAACTACATAGAGTTGAAGCTCTATATCTAATGGATTTAAGTTTATAAACAATTCTCATCTAAGGTTTCAAGGTTATAACCTTGAGTTGTGGCTAACATTGGCAGTAAAAACAAAGAATATATATTCATGGAATGCTCTACATGGACCCATGCCTTTATTTTATCCACTTGGAAATGGGCATTGTTAGCTCAAGGTCAAGGAGGGAGTAGCTCTTTAATAATTATAAAATTTAATAGTACCTCATAAGTATGTTCTCAATACTACAAATTTAATTTATTTTGGTACATTCCTTTCTACCTACTATTATATAACTTTTGATTTTGTTGTATGCTAAAAATTTACCAACCTCTAACTAGGGACTATTGGTGTTTAAGAAAATCCTAGTTCCTTCCCTTCATGTACGATGAGGGAATACTACTCCCAAATATTTGAATCCACAACTTAAACAACTTACCATGGAAATCTATTAAAAATTGCAATGGTTTTACAATAGCCCAGCAATCCTTTTAGGGTGAGGATTTCAAGGATTTGACATTGTTAAAGGGGGGCAATTAATTTTTTTCCTTTGATTTATTCATAAAATAAAACATTATTAGACACCTAACATGGATCTATGGATAACAAAATATGATGGACTAGCTTCAACCCAAGTCCTACACCTTGGTAAGACTAGGGTTTACGGACTTACATTTGCCTAGTTGTCAATATTTCATTCCCCTTGGCTTATAGTGTTGGAAGGAATCTCATAACCAAATACTATACAAAGCATAGGGTTTTGTATAAGGAACTAGTCAAAATCATACCGAGTTTCTTAGATTCTTTAGTTAAAGAATTATGAATAATCTAAAACGTGAGTTTAAACATCTAGTCAATGAGATGGGTGGGGATTAATAATGAATCATAATCTAAAATAGTTTTCTCATTATTTATTTCTTTTATCTTAGTGTAGAGAAAAATCTAGGTATCTAACTAATTATGCATTGCGAGGAGTGAATTTCAATTTGTGAATTTAACCCAAAGATGTAATAGCATGGCCTCAATCATCCCCAAAATTTACTAAATTTGACTAGTACCCCACAACAATTTAAATAACAAATATTGGTATCAAATCCTATGAATTATATTAAAAAATAAATTAAACACTTACAATTGACATTCTCCACTCTCTTTCACAAATATGTATAAGAGATGGAGATTATTGTTGTGTGTGTGTGTTTTGGGTGCTTCTTCCTTGTACTGCCAATTCTCAAGTTGTATTATCAAGGAGAAATATATAGCAAATTTGAAAGCATTTCATAATTTATAATTTCAAAATTAAAGGCAATACACCATATACCTAATAATCATTCACATAGAAGTTAGTCTTCCCCCCATTGAGAGCATGGTTATGACTTGGTACCTAATGTACAATAACAAGATAAATAACATGGAAGACAATAGGTTTCCTAAGATTGTTTCAAACTCTAGTCAAAATCGTGACTCAAACAAGGTTGGTATGAAGATGACAAGTATTGGCTAAATCATTGGCTAATCAAGGAAGAGCATACTTTGCAAAATAAGATAAGATAAATTGTGGTTCTATAAAGAATTAGAGAGTAAGACCAAATTAAGATACTAAAAGGAAGCTATCAACCCTAATATAAAAGATCAAAAGTATTTCTCTATTTTAACTAGTGTAAACAAGAAAATCAAAATTCCTTAAATAAGAAGAAAATTTTCCAAGCTCCATAGTGAAATAGGGTTTTGGATAATTCATAAAATGTTATGGGCTACCAACCTTCCTAACATTTTAACTCATCAAGACAATGGTGATTTATGAATACTTTTATTAAATCTTTTCAAACAAAAATTAACCTCAACATTAAAAACCATGATCATCAAAATTCTAGATAAAAATATTTAAACATACCAACATATAAACTCTTGATATTTATTTTTATTATAAATTATAAATAAAAACTTTAAGAAAGTAACTCACAAATCTTATCTCCATATATTTAATAAAGTTATTGTTTACTTTTAACTAGATATCAACCTATAAGTTATTTAAAATTTAATTTTATAATAAATCATAAAAAAATGAACAAAATAACTCACAAATCCTATCTCCATATATTTAAATGAATGGTTTGTTGTTTATTTATAATGGAAATGAAAATATAATTTTATCATTTAAAAGAGCCTAGAGATTTATTTTCATTATAAACTATATATTTAAAGAATGTGTTATCTATTTATAGTGAAAATGAGAATATGATCTTAACATTAAAAACACTTGAAATTTAATTTATTTATAAACCATAGCTAAGGCTTGTTTCATGGTATACCATAAATAAAAACTTCAATATCTCACAAATCCTATATATCCATAGGATAATATGGTTTATCTTTAGTGGGAATGGGAATATGATCTTACCATTTGAATTTCTATTTATTTATTTTTATTACAAAACATAATAAGCCTTATTTTTATTATAAATTATAAATAAAGTATTTTCACATATCCTATTTCCATGAATTTAATGTTTATGTCAAAAATACAATTTTACCATTAAAATTTAAAAATAAAAACCATGAATAATTTATTTTCATTATAAATAATCAAAGTAAAAAAAAATTATTTTCATCATAAACCATAAATAAAAACTTGCACAAAGTACATCACAAAATCCTATCTCCATAAATCACAAATAAAAACTCGCACAAAGTACCTCACAAAATCCTATCTCCATACATTTAGCAGGGTTCTAGTGGGAGTGGGAATACCATCTTTCCAGTCATTGAGATTTCAAATATAGGAAGATAATTAATTAATAAAAAATGGAATATAGTTAATTAAAATAATAATTTTTAATAAATGCAGAATTTTAATTAATTTAGAATTTAGAATTTTAATTATCTTTAACTATTTAAATTGTTTTTTCATAAACTTTAAAAAATTAACTTTATGTCATATATTTAAAAACACACATTTTTCTATCATTTTTCTCTATATTTATTTTTTTCAACTTAATGTAGAGAAAAATCTAGGAATCTAACTAATTATGCATGAGTGAATTTCAATGTTTGAATTGAACCGAAATATGTAATAGCATGGCCTTAATCCTCCCCTTTACTAAATTTGGCTAGTACCCCCACAACAATTTAAATAACAAATATTGGTATCAAATCCTATGAATTAGATTAAAAAATTAATTATACACTTACAAGTGACATTTTCCATTCTCTTTCACAAATATGTATCAAGAGTCCAGGTTATTGTTATACACTCTTTTTCAAAACAATTTTAAGGAGTTCAATTCTCAAGTTGCATTGATCATATATATGTTGTGGACTCAGCTCCATTCAATATCAAGGAGAAATATATAGCAAATTTAAAAGCATTTCATAATTTATAATCTCAAAATTAAAGGCAATACGCCATATCCTAATAATCCTTCACATAGAAGTTTCCTAAGATTGTTTCAAAGTCTAGTCAAAATCACTGGTGACTCAAACAAAGTTGGTATAGAGATGGCAAGTGTTGGCTAAATCATTGGCTAATCAAGGAAGAACATACTTTGTAAAATAAGATAAGATAAATTGTGTTCTATAAAGAATTAGAGAGTAAGACCAAATTAAGATACTAAAAAAGAGGCTATCAACCCTAATATAAAATATCAAAAGTATTTCTCTATTTTAACTAGAGTAAACAAGAAAATCAAAATTCCTTAAATAAGAAGAATTTTTTACAAGCTCCATCAAATAGAGTGTTGGATAATTCATAAAATGTTATGTGCTACCAAATAGAGTGTTGGATAATTCATAAAATGTTATGGGCTACCAGCCTTCCTAACCTCTTAACTCATCAAGACTATGGTGATTTATAAATATTTTTATTAAAGATTTTCAAATAAAAAGAAAATTTTAAAACAAAAATTAACCTCAACATTAATAACCATAAAAATATTTAAACATACCAACATATAAACTTTTGAGATTTATTTTCGTTATAAATCATAAATAAAAACTTCAAGAAAGTAACTCACAAATCCTATCTCCATACATTTAATAAACTTATTGTTTACTTTTAACTATATTAACATATAAGTCATCCGTGAGATGTAGAACAGTTGGTGGCGGGGTATGGTTAAGATGCCCCCTAAGCTGGAAGGTCACCGGTTCTAATCCCGTCGGATACCTAAAATCCAACCATGTTAAGGGTTGGTGCGGTCCAGGCCAGGTGCGATCCCTGGGTGATTTTGACGGCTTAGATGCTCGTGGTTCGTGGCCACTCAGCCAACCCTGCTAGTCAGGGGGTTCCACCACTTTGCCAACAAAAAAAAAAAACTATATTAACATATAAGCTATTTGAAATTTATTTTTATTATAAATCATAAACACTTAAACAAAATAACTCACAAATCCTATCTCCATATATTTAAATAAATGGTTTGTTGTTTATTTATATTGGAAATGAGAATATAATCTTACCATTTAAAAGAGTCTTGAAATTTATTTTCATCATAAACCATATATTTAAATTATATGTTATTTATTTATAGTAAAAATAAAAAGATAATCTTAACATTTAAAACACTCTTGAAATTTAATTTATTTGTTTTCATGGTATACCATAAATAGAAACTTCAATACCTCACAAATCCTATATCCATACAATAAGATTAAGATGGTTTATCTTAAGTGGGAATGAAAATATGATCTTACAATTTGAATTTGATTTTTTTTTTTTAGATTTATTTTTATTATAAAATATAAATAAGACTTATTTTCATTGTAAATTATAAATAAAAACTTTCACAAATCCTATCTATGTAGGTTTAAATGGTTTAATATTTATGTCAAGAATACAATTTTATCATTAAAATTTTGAAAATAAAAACTATGAATAATTTATTTTCGTTATAAATAATCAAAATAAAATAAAATTATTTTAATCATAAATCATAAATAAAAACTCGCAAAGTACCTCCCAACTCATATCATATGGACTCTTGTTTCTTAGTGTGTTGAATCCTATCTTATTACTACACAAAGTTAGTTTGAACAAATAATAGACAAGTACATTCTTGAAACGGACCTAAACCCTGAATAAATGAATCAATTAACAAAAACCAATTACCACGTTGACAAAATAAAGGACCGGGTTTTTCCGTATGCTCCATCACTGCCACTCTAGAGTTCTTTGCAGATTTGGAGCAGCCTCGAGTACACATCAAGGAGTGGCAGAGTTCTTTGCAGATTGGGAGCAGCCCCGAGTACACATCAAGGAGTACCCCTCAGAGGGTATGGAATTGAAAGGTGACCTAGAGCTGTTGAATCTTATCTTATTACTGGACAGAGTTGAAGTCCTATATCCAATGAATTTAGGTTTATAAACAACTCTCATCTAAGGTTTCGAGGTTATAACCTTGAGTTGTAGCTAACATTTGGCGGTAAAAACAAAAATGTATTCATGGAATGCTCTAGACAAACCCATGAATTTATTTTGTCCACTTGGAAATGGGTGTTGTTAGCTCAAGTTCAAGGAGGGAATAGCTCTTTAATAATTATAAAATTTAATAGTACCTTATAAGTATGTTCTCAATACTACAAATTTGATTTATTTTGATACATTCCTTTCTACCTACTATTATATAACTTTTGACTTTGTTGTATGCTAAAAATTTACCAAGCTCTAACTAGAGACTATTGGTGTTTAATAAAATGCTAAGCCATTCCTTTTGAGTATGATGAGGGAATACTTCTCCTAAATATTTGAATCCACAACTTAAACAACTTATTATGGAAATCTATTAAAAACTATTAAAAACTGCAATGGTTTTACAATAGCCCAACAATCCTTTTAAGGTAAGGATTTCAAGGATTTAATATTGGTAAAGGGGAATAATGATTTTGTTTTCTTTGAATATTTCCTAAAATTTATGCGTTAAGAACCAAAAGGTATTGAATATCCTATTTGTCCCATCCATTTGCAACATGTTGATCAACTATAGTTCTATATTAGGGCATCAACATTAAAGGTATTGAAATGTTATTTCACTCTTTTCAAACGTACTATTAAATAGTGACTTAAATCTGATTTGTAATATCATTGTTATCCAACATACATTTCAGTTATTTATGACATTCATGTAAGACTATTTGGGACTATAGAGTTGATTAGAATTTTTGAATTTGCAATCCCATCCCATCGTGAAACTTATATACTCTTTTTCATTTACTAAAAAAATTAATTTTCAATCCCTTAAGCTATAGATCCAAAATACTATTTTTTATACTTGACAAGTCTTGACGATGACTCTTCCTACATACTGCTATCTTTGCATTGCATATCTGAGAGGTTCTTTTTCTCCAATTTGTACCTTTTCCTAGTCCTAAGAAGGGACCACCCACTACTAAAACTTAGGAAGGAAGAAGGGCTTGCAACATTGAATCTCATGCAATATGTAGATTGTAAAAGATGGGGAAGCACTCGAAGATAATATTTATATTTGTAGCCCATTGTTTTGATTTGTTTGGTGATAGGTCTAGCCATTTATATAGATAGTTTGACACTACCAAGCTCTATATTTATGTGTGGGGTTAAAGTACTAGTATATTTATAGAAATATGGAAAAAATAAGACACAAAACAATCTATATCCTTGCATATCATCATAAATGTGAAAATCGTTGGAAAAGGTTATTTATTTAGGAGGAGAAAGTGAAGACACAATATTGTGGGATTAGACACAAATTTATTTCTCACCATTAAAATGGCCCACATTGAAAAAAAAATCACAGAGTCAAATTGATCAAACCAGCAAATGTCATCAACATAATTTTTCTTTATACTATATATACAACTATACATTTAGAACAAAAATACAAATACATTAATTCCAATCATGATCCAAGAGGATCTCTGAATGGGTCAAATTTCAAATGCAACAAAACATAGTGGAACCAACATCAGTGCATAAATCTCATCAATCTGATTCCAATGGTGGTCGTTTCACTCAAAACAGACTCCATATGGAATATTTATTAAGTTATAAACCTTCGACTAAACAACATTTTATGCGCAGATTTGGGAAAAGAGGAGGCCACGTGGCACCACTGCAAGGTGACATGTGGTATCCGATGCACTGATGTGGAACCCCACAAGGAACCACATGGCACCCACTGCAAGGGTGACATGTGGCATCCAATGCGCTAACATGGAACCCCACAATGAACCACGTGGCCTGACAAGTTGACGTGGCATCTGATGTGTAAGTTAACATGGTTCCCGGCTGAGCATTAATGTGGGAATAGGTGTACCAATCTCTTGGAAACAAGTGTCACCCTGGTAAAGGTGAAAATTAGTTGGAATCAACTGAAATCCACTCCACAAGAATTGAAACAGCGACCTCTATTAGGGAAACCCAACAACTTACCTATAGGCCACATATGGGTCTTGTTATAACTACTCGCGGGTATTATATTTAAAGTGTT
>LPNX010269178.1:81107-100984 GCA_001517045.1 Pseudotsuga menziesii | reverse complement strand
CGTAGTCCCCTATGGACGAACTCTGTTATCAAGTTGGGTTCTTGTGTGTTTATGGTGCATTCCCTCTTTTATGTGTTTCTTCATTTATGTGCACATTTATTCATTCATGATCTTTTAACTAAACAATCCAATGCTAATTCAATGGTTATAAATATCCCGATCACATGGTATCAAAGTTGCGATCGATGACTTTTGGATTGTGAGTGTGAATGATAACCAGGGGTTAATTCAATAAAGGAGAAGGAGAAATAGTGCCTTATGATCCTGATATTTTTCATGTACGACACATGAAAAAGATGGCAGAAGAAGAAGTCCACACGGAGCTTGAAAAATCTTTCCACAAGTCCTTTTATTAGATGATAGATCAAGTGGAGCAACTATTTGCAGATTACCAAGAAAGGGTGACAAAGAAGGGTAAAAATAAAAAGAAGGGCAAAGAGGAGGATGTAACCTCTGTCAATCAAGAAGATGGAGAGGAGCCTCTTGAGCCTCCATATTCCTCCTCCATTTTGAGTTCTTCTTCCTCCTAATCCTCTTACAAGTCTAGTTTCCATTTAAAAGGGGCTTCTAAGAAGCCATTGCTAAAGTTGGATATGAAGTTATACTTTCCAATGTTCAACGTAGAATCAAACGCAGAGAATTTGAACAATTGGATTAGGAATATTGAAGTGTATTGTTGAGTTTAGAAGATCTAGGAAGAAGAGGTAAATGTAGATATAACATCTCTTCATTTGTCGGACATTGCTCTCGTTTGGTGGGAGAGAAAATTGAAAAAATGAACCAAACATCATGGTAAGCTCCTTTCATGTTTATCTAAGTTCACTTCTGCTTTAAGAAAACAATCTTATCCATTATGCCATGTACAAGAAGCCATGATGGAATGGCATAGTTTAAGATTGAATAAATGTCAAAATGTACAAGGTTTTACAGAAGAGTTTAGGAAGAAATCCATTTAATTAAACATTCCTTTAGATTCTTTAGAAACTCTCATGAGTTATGTTGGTGCACTTCCTAATTACATTCGTCATACTTTGTTTTTATTGAATCCTACTAATCTGGATGAGGCTAGTGTGCAAGCTACTCATATTGAAAGAAGAGGAAATCATATGCAAGAAGACCATCCAAAGAAGAAACACAAGTTCACAGGAAAAGGCAAGGAAAATAATATAGATACAACGAATAAAGAGGGAGAAAATATCCATTGCACAAATTGTGAAAAAGATGGGCATGACCGAGATCGCTGTTGGAAGTTACATCTTAAGAGAATGCCTAAATTTTTTTGAGGAAAGGGTAAGAAGAAGACCATTGGAATAGTGAAACAATACTTGGGATCCGACTCAGGGGATGAAAAATAGATTGCAATGTTGGTGTACAAGGTAAAACTTCCCTTCATACTGTTACGAGTTCCTCTAATGCATATCATGATTCTGATAAAAGAAGAAGTGAATTGTTTCATATAAGAGTTGTTACAAAACATACAAAGATTGAAACTATTTTTGATCTGGGTTCTCAAGTAAACTTAATCTATGAATTAGTTGTTCAGAATTTGTGTTTAGAGACCAAACCTCATCCCAAGCCCTATCCTCTTGGTTGGGTATGTGATAATTCTAAACTTAATGTCACAAAGCAGTGTAGGATCACATTTTCTATTGCATCAAAATTGATTGATGAGGTTGAGATGGATGTTGTGCCTCTTGACATCTGTGGCATAGTTTTGGGAAGCCCATATCTTTATGATCAAAAAGCATTCTTCTTCAGGCATGAGAACAAGTACCATCTCACAAAATATGGTGTGGAGTATGTTGTAAGGGCTCACAAGATGAAGGTTAACTCTACTCTTGTTAGTGCAGGGAAAATGAAAAGACTCATTAACACTAATAAGAGATGTAATCTCATGGTTGTGAGAGCAAAACAGTGTTGAGGAATCTGATTCTTTCCAAGGTTGCAATCCTTCCCATAGGACTGATATGATTGATATTGTTGCTAACTATGATGTGATTTTTCAGGAACCAAGTGGATTTCCTCCCAAGAGGGAGATTCAACATGAGATTCATCTTTAACAAGATGCCGCGCTTCCAAATGTGGGAATGTACATGATGTACTCAGTTGTAGATATGGATGAAATTAAAAGGTAGGTGAATGACTTGTTTGACCAGGGAGTTATCGGGCCTAGCTCATCCCTGTGTGGCTCTTCTATTATGATAGTGTTGAAGAAAGATGACACATGGAGGATGTGTGTGTATTATTAGGCTCTCAACAAGATCACGGTGAAAAATCAATATCATATTCCTAGCATATATGATTTACTTTATCAATTAAAAGATGTTTTTTATTTCACTCAGTTGGATTTGCGTAGTGGCTACAATCAAATTAAAATTGTAGAAGGAGATGTGTGGAAAATTGCTTTTAAAACCAAGTGGGGTCTTTTTAAATGGTTAGTGATGAATTTTGGTCTTTGGAATGCCCCATCTACTTTCATGCGTGTGATCAATGATGTATTTTGACCATTCATAGATGACTTTGTGATTGTGTACTTATATGTTATTCTTGTCTTTAGAAAAACTTAGGAAGAACATGTAACGCATGTAAAATTGGTCTTGGATACTTTGAAAAAGGAGACGATGTATGTAAAATTGTCAAAATGTGAATTTGGAAAAACTTCTTTAGTGTAATTGGGTCATATTGTAGGAGGAGGACAATTAAAGATTGATCCTTCCAAAGTTTATGTAATTGTAAATTGGCCCAATCCTACATCTACAACAGAAGTGAGAAGCTTCTTGGGGGTTGTTAAGTATTGGAGGAAGTTCATAGCCAACTTCTCTTTCATTGCATCTCCTTTGCATGCCTTGAAAAGTGTGAAGAAAAACTTTCAATGGGGAGGTAAAGAGAATAAATATTTTGATACATTGAAAGGAAATATCAGCACAACACCAGTGCTAATATTTCCTAGACTTCAACAACCATTCAATATTAAGACCGATGCCAGTAGTTATGCCATGGGAGCAATATTGATGCAACACCGCAAGCCTATTTGTTACCATTCAGAAAATTTTTCACAAGCTGTGGCTAATTACCCTACACATGACAAAGATTTGTATGATTTGGTTCAAAGTGTTAAGAAATCGAAGCACTACTTGATGGGAAAGGAGACTATCATCCATACAGATCACCAACCTTTACAGTACCTCCAGTCACAGACCAAGCTGCAACAATCTCGTCACTACATGTGGGTGGGGTTCCTTCAATAGTTTCATTTTTTAATCAAGTACAAGAAAGGATCAAGCAACAAAGTAACATATATGCTTTTTAGACCTCCTATTGTTGCATCCATTGTTTTGCAAAATGCTTCTCTTTCTCATGATATCTATGTTTAACATTATGCTAATGGTGAATATTTTAAGAATGGTTATGAGAATCCAACCCATGGTGCATAGGTAGATGACTATTAATTGTAGTATAAGTTACTCTACCATCTTGGCAAGCTATGCATTCTTTCCAGTGAGATAGATCATGTAATCTGAGAAGCTCATACTTATCTTTTGTCTAGGAAATTTGGGGTAGGAAAAAATTTGGATAATTTGCAAAGACTCGTGTATTGGCCTTGAATGAAAGAAATTGTAACCAAATATGTAAAGGGGTGTGTGATGTGCTCTACTTGTAATCCCACTAATAGAAAATTGGGGTTGTACTCACCACTTCCTGTTCTGTCTCATCCTTGGGAGAGAATCTCCATGGATTTTGTAGGGGGTTTGCCTTTGTCTAAAATAGGTCATAATTATTTGTATGTGCTAGTGGATAGGTTAAACAATATGTGTGTCTTGATGCCATGTAAAAAACAGATCAATGCTGAGCAAAATGCTTATTTGTTATTTCAACATATATGGGTTCATTTTGGACTACCCACTTCCATAATATTGTATTGAGACTCTCGATTCCTTGGTGAATTTTGGACTAGCTTGTGGAGATTGATGGATACCAAGCTGAAGAGGAGTATTTCTTTCCATCCATAGACCGATGAACAAACATAGGTGGTAAACATAACTGTGGTTCATTTGCTTTGAGGTTACTGCAACAAACATCCTAAGTTGTGGGATGATAATATTTGTCCACTCAGAGTTCTCCATTTGAGACATGCTTTGGGTATTTTTAAAAATTCCACTGGACTTGACATATGGGAAAGATGTTGATTCAAGTGTTTCAGGAGATGAAGAAAATCCACACAAGTTCATTCAGATAATTCAACAAGTACACCAAGAAGTGCAAGAGTAATTGGAGAAGATTCAAGCACAATATAAGGCTCAACATGACAAGCATCAAGTTGATCGCCAGTTTCAAGTTGGGGATCAAGTGTGGTTGCACATCAACAAAGATAGATTGAAGGGTGAAGGCAAGAAGCTCAAGCTTATCAGATATGGTCCTTTCACTATCTTGGAGAAGATTGATACCAATGCCTTTCATTTAGATGTACCTTCTTACATGTAGATTTGCTTAGTTGTGAATGTATTTCTAATAATAAAAAAATTCTGTTGATTTATAGTAATGGTAAGCCATTTTTTTTTATACAAGGGAGGTTTTAAAATTTCTTAATTGTATGTTTCTACAAGGGGGGTTCCACAATTCCTTTGTTAGTTTCTATGAGGGGGGTTTATAACCGCCCCTATATAATTCTATGAGGGAGGTTTTAAACTTCCCTCATAGGTTTCTATGAGGAGGATTCTAAACTACCCCGGTAGGTTGATAACCACCCCTGTTTGTATCTACTATAGGGGTTCTAAACTATCTTTATTTGTTGCTACGAGGAGTCCTAAATCTCCCTTATAAGAGGCTACGAGGGGGGTTCTAAACCACCCTTGTAATATTCTATGAGGGGGTTCATAACCGCCCCTGTATGCATTTATGAAGGATGTTCTAAATACCCCTTATATGTAGCTAACGGCTGGGTTCTAAAATGGTCTTGTAAGTTCTACAAAGGGGGTTCTAACCCACCCTCATATGTTGTTATGAGGGGGGTTTGAAACTTCCCTTATATGTTACTATGAGGGGGGTTCAAAATTTCTCTCATAGGTATTTAAGAGGGAGATTCCAAACCCCCCCAAAGGGTTTGTAATAGGGGGATTAAAAAACTCTCCCATAGGTTTGTAAGAGGGGGTTTAAGAGGGACAGTTCAAAACCACCCTCGTAGGTTTTTAAGAGGTGGTTTAAGATAGGGGGTCAAAACCACCCCCATAGATTTGTAAGAGGGGTTTAAAGGGTGGTTTCAAAACTACCCTCGTATATTTGTAAGGGAGAGTTTAAGAGGGGGTTTCAAAACTTCCCTTATAGGTGTCTAAAGAGGGGGGGTTTAAAAATTACCCTAAAAGTCACTTTTGGAGGAAGTTTAGGTCTCTTCTAAAACTTCCTCTGAAAGCCTAGACTTTTAATCTTGGTTCTTTTGGGGACGCTTTTGTCAAAACAACATCTAACGCCAAAACTTCCTCCAAAATCAGTTTTGAGGGTGGAAGACAACCCCCCCTAAAGGTAAAAAATGTATTTTTTCTTATTGATGCAAAATTGGAACTCTTTCATTATTTATTCATATGAATGCATTGTTTAGTATTTTAGATGTTTACATTTTGATACACGAATATGTTTAATATTATAGGCAACTAATTGCCATACAATATTTTGCATATATTTATATACTATTTCGTTGATCACATGAATCTACTTTTTTAGGTCAAGAATTTGTATTTGAAACCTATACTTACCATTGCTCTTAAAAAAATTGAATGCATAGTTAGTATTGAAATAAATATAAGGGATTTACTTGCTTTGATACTTTTTGTTGTACTGGGGGTTAATTTAGTATTGGAACAAGTGATTTTTTTCCATTGTTTTAACAATAATATCTCTTGACTTGTGCATCCTATTTAGTCACGATTTTTTCTCTCGATCGACATAGTTTTAGTTTCGTAGTTTTTTGTTATTTTAATTTATTTTCAGTTATTTAGAATATATTTAAAATTCAAAGGGAAAATCAATTAAATATTTTATAATGAAAATATTCAACTACTATGACAACTAGCACCTTAATCACTCGAAACACATCATCCCAAACATGACTGGATCTAACTTGGGACTTGAGATCAAGTATTTTCCCTTACTATTGGCATGGTCATTCTAACCTCAAGTCAACATGTTATTATCCTCTAGTTCCATATATTGTCTTCAATTATGAGTTATATAAAAATCTATATGCCACAACTACATAGAGTTGAAGCTCTATATCTAATGGATTTAAGTTTATAAACAGTTCTCATCTAAGGTTTCAAGGTTATAACCTTGAGTTGTGGCTAACATTTGCAGTAAAAACAAAGGATATATTCATGGAATGCTCTAGATGGACCCATGCCTTTATTTTATCCACTTGGAAATGGGTGTTGTTAGCTCAAGGTCAAGGAGGGAGTAGCTCTTTAATAATTATAAAATTTAATAGTACCTCATAAGTATGTTCTCAATACTACAAATTTAATTTATTTTGATACATTCCTTTCTACCTACTATTATATAAATTTTGATTTTGTTGTTGTTGATTTTAAGAAAATCCTAGTTCCTTCCCTTCGTGTACGATGAGGGAATACTACTCCCAAATATTTGAATCCACAGCTTAAACAACTTACCATGGAAATCTATTAAAAATTGCAATGGTTTTACAATAGCCCAACAATCCTTTTAGGGTAAGTATTTCAAGGATTTTACATTGGTAAAGGGGGGTAATTAATTTTTTTCCTTTGATTTATTCATAAAATAAAACATTATTATATGGATAACAAAATATGATGGACTAGCTTCAACCCAAGTCCTACACCTTGGTAAGACTAGGGTTTAAGGACTTACATTTGCCTAGTTGTCAATATTTCATTCCCCTTGGCTTATAGTGTTGGAAGGAATCTCATAACCAAATACTATACAAAGCATAGGGTTTTGTATAAGGAACTAGTCAAAATCATACCAAGTTTCTTAGATTCTTTAGTTAAAGAATTATGAATAATCTAAAACGTGAGTTTAAACATCTAGTAAATGAGATGGGTGGGGCTTAATAATGAATCACAATCTGAAATAGTTTTCTCAATATTTATTTCTTTCATCTTAGTGTAGAGAAAAATCTAGGTATCTAACTAATTATGCATTACGAGGAGTCAATTTCAATGTGTGAACTTAACCCAAAGATGTAATAGCATGGCCTCAATCATCCCCAAAATTTACTAAATTTGACTAGTACCCCACAACAATTTAAATAACAAATATTGGTATCAAATCCTATGAATTATATTAAAAAATAAATTAAACACTTACAACTGTCATTCTCCACTCTCTTTCACAAATATGTATCAAGAGATGGAGATTATTGTTGTGTCTGTGTGTTTTGGGTGCTTCTTCCTTGTATTGTCAATTCTCAAGTTGTATTATCAAGGAGAAATATATAGCAAATTTGAAAGCATTTCATAATTTATAATTTCAAAATTAAAGGCAATACACCATATACCTAATAATCATTCACATAGAAGTTAGTCTTTCCCCCATTGAGAGCATGGTTATGACTAGGTACCTAATGTACAATAACAAGATAAATAACATGGAAGACAATAGGTTTCCTAAGATTGTTTCAAACTCTAGTCAAAATCGTGACTCAAACAAGGTTGGTATGAAGATGACAAGTATTGGCTAAATCATTGGCTAATCAAGGAAGAGCATACTTTGCAAAATAAGATAAGATAAATTGTGGTTCTATAAATAATTAGAGAGTAAGACCAAATTAGGATACTAAAAGGAAGCTATCAACCCTAATATAAAAGATCAAAAGTATTTCTCTAGGAGATCAAAAGTATTTCTCTATTTTAACTAGTGTAAACAAGAAAATCAAAATTCCTTAAATAAGAAGAAATTTTTCCAAGCTCCATAGTGAAATAGGGTTTTGGATAGTTTTGGATAATTCATAAAATGTTATGGGCTACCAGCCTTCCTAAGGCTTTTAACTCATCAAGACTATGGTGATTTATGAATACTTTTATTAAATCTTTTCAAACAAAAATTAACCTCAACATTAATAACCATGATCATCATAATTCTAGATAAAAATATTTAAACATACCAACATATAAATTCTGATATTTATTTTCATTATAAATTATAAATAAAAACTTTAAGAAAGTAACTCACAAATCTTGTCTCCATATATTTAATAAAGTTATTATTTACTTTTAACTAGATATCAACCTATAAGTTATTTAAAATTTAATTTTATAATAAATCATAAAAAATTGAACAAAATAACTCACAAATCCTATCTCCATATATTTAAATGAATGGTTTGTTGTTTATTTATAATGAAAATGGAAATATAATTTTATCATTTAAAAGAGCCTAGAGATTTATTTTCATTATAAACTATATATTTAAAGAATGTGTTATTTATTTATAGTGAAAATGAGAATATAATCTTAACATTCAAAACACTTTGAAATTTAATTTATTTATAAACCATAGCTAGGGCTTGTTTCATGGTATACCATAAATAAAAACTTCAATATCTCACAAATCCTATATATCCATAGGATAAGATGGTTTATCTTTAGTGGGAATGGGAATATGATTTTACCATTTGAATTATTTATTTATTTATTTTTATTACAAAGCATAATAAGCCTTATTTTTATTATAAATTATAAATAAAGTATTTTCACATATCCTATTTCCATCAATTTAATGTTTATGTCAAAAATACAATTTTACCATTAAAATTTAAAAATAAAAACCATGAATAATTTATTTTCATTATAAATAATCAAAGTTAAAAAAATTATTTCATCATAAACCATAAATAAAAACTTGCACAAAGTACATCACAAAAACCTATCTCCATAAATCACAAATAAAAACTCGCACAAAGTACCTCACAAAAGCCTATCTCCATACATTTAGCAGGGTTCTAGTGGGAGTGGGAATACGATCTTTCCACTCATTGAGATTTCAAATATAGGAAGATAATTAATTAATAAAAAATGGAATATAGTTAATTAAAATAATAATTTTTAATAATGCAGAATTTTAATTAATTTAGAATTTAGAATTTTAATTATCTTTAACTATTTAAATTGTTTTTTCATAAACTTTAAAAAGATTAACTTTATGTCATACATTTAAAAACACACATTTTTCTATCATTTTTCTCTATATTTATTTTTTTCAACTTAGTGCACAAAAAAATCTAGGAATCTAAATAATTATGCATGAGTGAATTTCAATGTTTGAATTGAATGAAATATGTAATAGCATGGCCTTAATCCTCCCCTTTACTAAATTTGGCTAGTACCCCCACAACAATTTAAATAACAAATATTGGTATCAAATCCTATGAATTAGATTAAAAAATTAATTATACACTTACAAGTGACATTTTCCATTCTCTTTCACAAATATGTATCAGGAGTCTAGGTTATTGTTATACTCTCTTTTTCAAAACAATTTTAAGGAGTACAATTCTCAAGTTGCATTGATCATATATATGTTGTGGACTCAGCTCCATTCAATATCAAGGAGAAATATATAGCAAATTTAAAAGCATTTCATAATTTATAATCTCAAAATTAAAGGCAATATGCCATATCCTAATAATCCTTCACATAGAAGTTTCCTAAGATTGTTTCAAAGTCTAGTCAAAATCACTGGTGACTCAAACAAAGTTGGTATAAAGATGGTGTTATAAAGATGGCAAGTGTTGGCTAAATCATTGGCTAATCAAGGAAGAGCATACTTTGTAAAATAAGATAAGATAAATTGTGTTCTATAAAGAACTAGAGAGTAAGACCAAATTAAGATACTAAAAAAGAGGCTATCAACCCTAATATAAAATATCAAAAGTATTTCTCTATTTTAACTAGAGTAAACAAGAAAATCAAAATTCCTTAAATAAGAAGAAATTTTTACAAGCTCCATCAAATAGAGTGTTGGATAATTCATAAAATGTTATGGGCTACCAAATAGAGTGTTGGATAATTCATAAAATGTTATGGGCTACCAGTCTTCCTAACCTCTTAACTCATCAAGACTATGGTGATTTATAAATATTTTTATTAAAGATTTTCAAATAAAAAGAAAATTTTAAAACAAAAATTAACCTCAACATTAATAACCATAAAAATATTTAAACATACCAACATATAAACTTTTGAGATTTATTTTCGTTATAAATCATAAATAAAAACTTCAAGAAAGTAACTCACAAATCCTATCTCCATACATTTAATAAACTTATTGTTTACTTTTAACTATATTAACATATAAGCTATTTGAAATTTATTTTTATTATAAATCATAAACACTTAAACAAAATAACTCACAAATCCTATCTCCATATATTTAAATAAATGGTTTGTTGTTTATTTATATTGGAAATGAGAATATAATCTTACCATTTAAAAGAGTCTTGAAATTTATTTTCATCATAAACCATATATTTAAATTATATGTTATTTATTTATTGTAAAAATAAAAAGATAATCTTAACATTTAAAACACTCTTGAAATTTAATTTATTTGTTTTCATGGTATACCATAAATAGAAACTTCAATACCTCACAAATCCTATATCCATACAATAAGATTAAGATGGTTTATCTTAAGTGGGAATGAAAATATGATCTTACAATTTGAATTTGATTTTTTTTATTTTTTTTATTTTTATTATAAAATATAAATAAGACTTATTTTCATTATAAATTATAAATAAAAACTCTCACAAATCCTATCGCTGTAGGTTTAAATGGTTTAATGTTTATGTCAAGAATACAATTTTATCATTAAAATTTTGAAAATAAAAACTATGAATAATTTATTTTCGTTATAAATAATCAAAATAAAATAAAATTATTTTAATCATAAATCATAAATAAAAACTCGCAAAGTACCTCACAACTCATATGATATGGAATCTTGTTTCTTAGTGTGTTGAATCCTATCTTATTACTACACAATAATAGACAAGTACATTCTTGAAACGGACCTAAACCCTGAATAAATGAATCAATTAACAAAAACCAATTACCACGCTGACAAAATAAAGGACCAAGTTTTTCCGTATGCTCCATTACTGCCACTCCAGAGTTCTTTGCAGATTTGGAGCAGCCTCGAGTACACATCAAGGAGTGGCAGAGTTCTTTGCAGATTGAGAGCAGCCCCGAGTACACATCAAGGAGTACCCCTTAGAGGGTATGGAATTGAAAGGTGACCTAGAGCTGTTGAATCCTATCTTATTACTAGACAGAGTTGAAGTCCTATATCCAATGAATTTAGGTTTATAAACAACTCTCATCTAAGGTTTCGAGGTTATAACCTTGAGTTGTAGCTAACATTTGGCGGTAAAAACAAAAGATGTATTCATGGAATGCTCTAGACAAACCCATGACTTTATTTTGTCCACTTGGAAATGGGTGTTGTTAGCTCAAGGTCAAGGAGGGAATAGCTCTTTAATAATTATAAAATTTAATAGTACCTCATAAGTATGTTCTCAATACTACAAATTTGATTTATTTTGATACATTTTTTTCTACCTACTATTATATAACTTTTGACTTTGTTGTATGCTAAAAATTTACCAAGCTCTAACTAGAGACTATTGGTGTTTAATAAAATGCTAAGTCATTCCTTTTGAGTATGACGAGGGAATACTTCTCCTAAATATTTGAATCCACAACTTAAACAACTTATTATGGAAATCTATTAAAATCTGCAATGGTTTTACAATAGCCCAACAATCCTTTTAAGGTAAGGATTTCAAGGATTTGACATTGGTAAAGGGGAAATATATAGCAACTTTAAAAGCATTTCATAATTTATAATCTCAAAATTAAAGGCAATACACCATATCCTAATAATCATTCACATGGAAGTTAGTATTTCCCCATTGAGAGCATGGTTATGACTAGGTACCTAATGTACAATAACAAGATAAATAACATGGAAGACACAAGGTTTCCTAAGATTGTTTCAAACTCTAGTCAAAATCACTTGTGACTCAAACAAGGTTGGTATAAAGATGTCAAGCATTGGCTAAATCATTGGCTAATCAAGGAAGAGCATACTTTGCAAAATAAGATAAGATAAATTGTGGTTCTATAAAGAAATAGAGAGTAGGACCAAATTAAGATACTAAAAGGAGGCTATCAACCCTAATATAAAAGATTAAAAGTATTTCTCTATTTTAACTAGAGTAAACAAGAAAATCAAAATTCCTTAAATAAGAATAATTTTTTACAACCTCCATAGTGAAATAGGGTGTTGGATAATTCATAAAATGTTATGGGCTACCAACCTTCGTAACCTCTTAACTCATGAAAACTATGGTGATTTATGAATATTTTTATTAAAACTTTTCAAACAAAAATAAAATTTTAAAACAAAAATTAACCTCAACATTAATAACCATGATCATCATCATTAAATAAAAATATTTAAACATAACAATATATAAAATTTCGAGATTTATTTTTATTATAAATTATAAGTAAAAACTTCAAAAAAGTAATTCACAAATCCTATCTCGGTACATACATTTAATAAAGTTATTGTTTACTTTTAACTATATCAACATATAAGTTATTTGAAATTTATTTTTATTATAAATCATAAAAACTCAACAAAATAACTCACTAATCCTATCTCCTTATATTTAAATAAATGGTGTGTTGTCTATTTATAATAGAAATGAGAATATAATCTTACCATTTAAAAAAACCTTGAAATTTATTTTTATCATAATAAATATATCATTTATTTATAATTTAAATAAAAATATAATCTTAGCATTTAAAACACCCTTTGAAATTTGATTTATTTATAAACCATAACTAAAACTTGTTTTCATAGTATACCATAAATAGAAACTTCAATACCCCACAAATCCTATATAAATAAACCATAAATAGAGCTTGTTTTCATGCTATACCACAAATGAAAACTTCATTATCTCATAAATCCTATGGATAAATGAAAACTTCATTATCTCATAAATCCTATATCCATAGGATAAGATGGTTTATCTTTAATTGGAATGGAAATATGATCTTACCATTGATTTTTATTTATTTATTTTCATTATAAAACATAATCATTTTAAATTATAAATAAAAACTCTCACAAATTTGATTGTTTACGTCAAGAATAAGAATAAGATATTCCCATTATAATTTTGAAAATTAAAAACCATGAAAAATTTATTTTCCTTACAAATAATCAAAATAAAATAAAACTATTTTAGTCATCAATCATAAATAAAAACTCGCACAAAGTACCTCACAAATCTTATCTCCATACATTTAGCAAGCTTTAAGTACACATTTTTCTATCTATATCGAAATCTTATTTCCAATATATGGTAAAAGATTCCGTGACCGTCCACTAAAAAGTTGCTCGAAAATACAGTAGAGTTATTCGAATATTCCAAATATATATAAGTACGTTCTACTAACAACCTGACTTTCATGAAAGCTTATAATGACTTAATAATTATATAGAACAGCACCAATTATCATTTATCTGTTCATGGCTTGACCCGCCGGAGGAGTCCTTGCCTGCGCTGCGGCCGTTCGCTCCTGCTTCTCCAGATATCCCACCCACCCTGCGTGTTCATGTTCAGATGAACATTATAATGTAAGAAACAATAAGGCCGAGTCAAGTCGAGTCGTATCTACAGTTATCCCAGCTGCATGCCCAGTAGACATAAATAGGAGATGATGACTTACCGAGAGCGGGATCAAAGCCTCTGTTCTTGAGTTCTCTGTATTCCTGGCACAGAGCACAGCTCTCACAAAAGCAGTGAACAAGGCAGTCTCCACAAGGATCTTCTTTCAAGTTGAATTTGGCACGCAGCTTAGTTCTGTAGGAAAATGAATACAAGCAGGGGCAGCCAAGAAAATGGAGTATCATAGCGTATATACATCCACTAATTCCGCATGCTGCAAATGAACAATACAATATGAAAACATGAAGGAAGAGAAAATACAACTGGTTTAAGTTAACAACCTAGAATAAATTATTTACTTACAGGTAGAACCCTTATCGATTATCTCGGCTATCTGACCAAAGGCTATGCATGGGCAAAAATATGTGAGCCAACCTGCAACATTCATTCAGTTAATGAACTGTTCAATATATAACTAAATAAGTACGATTCAATAAATCATATAACAAGCAATCCTGTAAGGTAAGAAATGAAAATATACATACAGCTGCAACAATCTTCACAGCAGTTGCAGAGACCAGTGGTCCATCGATTTGTCTCCTCCATCTGCTGCGGCGGCGGCGGAATCTGAGGGTAATTATTAGTGTCATTATGGGCATTGTTAGCCGGAAGACCAACAGTTACTGCAGGTTGTGGATAGCCATGTAATCCATATGCATGCTTAGGCTGTTCATCAACGGAGGCCGGATACATCCTTTCTTTCTCTACAATTTGGATTGAGGCCGGATACATGCTTCCTCTCTCTGCAATTCGGATTGAATTGCAGGCAAAAGAGTCTCAACCAACCTTGAGTTCTTCTTCTTCTCCTTCTCCTTAAATAAATACGCTGATCATACTCATACCTGTAACGAGACGACTTCCATTGACGGACTTAGATAATTGATTCGTCTGCATTGAACTTTCCGCATTGCGACTGACTTCAATATTTGAACTTTCCACGCGGAGAAGTCCGCTAAAATTTCCACGCGCAGTTGGACTAAACTGAGGTGATAAAGTAACTCCACCACGCGCAGTTGGACTAAAATTTCCACGCGCAGTTGGACTAAACTGAGAAATGCCTTGTGAGAAAGTACCGTAATGATGCTAAGATATTATTTGCCACATGGATATATACAAGTACGATTGAATGATCATGATTTGCACCATAAACACAACAACTTGGAAAATAATTATTTTGTAAATAACTCAATTTAATTATTTATCTTTTGTTTTATACATTCAAATAAATTATCAAGATTAATTTTGAGTTTTTACACTATAATTATAACAGTTTCAATTATTTATTTTTATAATATTTAAACAAATAAATTTATGCACCCCAATTACAACAAATTTAATTATTTATTTTTATATTATTTAAATAACTAAATTCACAAAATTTATTTATGAGGCTTTGCATCATAATCCCACCAAGTTTACAAATAATTATTTTGCAAATAATTCAATTCAATTATTCATCTTTAATATTTACTATTTAAACAAATTGATACCTAAGATTCTTAATATTGACAAATAACTAAAAACTACTATTTTTAATTAATACTATAAGAATATTTTTATTTATCTTATTAAATTATTTAATTGACATTAGTATCATTATTAGCCTTTTAGCAAAGGCATGGGTTTTAGATTCATGGACATAGTCAAAAGAATAAAACTCAGCCATGGGCCCGAAAAGAAGTTTCTACTAACACCTCAAAACTCATCACAAGTCTTCCTAAGAGTATTCTTAGCCTCTACTTGTGGGAATTGTCACAATTATAAGGTTTTAAGTCCCAATACCTCTAGTATCCCTAAACATGATTTAGAGAATAAACCTAGGCCTCAGGGTAAAGGAATCCTAAGGCTAAAAAAATATCATGTTAGTGCTAAGCGCTTAATTGTCAATGAACGTGTAAAAATATGATTGTTTAATTATGACGATTTTCAATGTAAACACAACAACTTCACAAATCATTATTAATTTGTAAATAATAATTTTCATTTTTTTTCATTCAAATAAATGGTTAATACTAATTTATGAGGTTTGAACCACACTCACAACAAATTCAATTATTTATCTTATACTATTTAAACAAATAAAATTACATGATTCATTTATGAGGATTTGCACCACAAGCACAAGAAGTTCA
The DNA here is from genome assembly GCA_001517045.1 of Pseudotsuga menziesii. Classification (NCBI taxonomy): domain Eukaryota; kingdom Viridiplantae; phylum Streptophyta; class Pinopsida; order Pinales; family Pinaceae; genus Pseudotsuga; species Pseudotsuga menziesii. The sequence continues at coordinate 85,075 of LPNX010269178.1, read as the reverse complement.
CAAATAATTATTTGAAAGTAGCTCAATGAAATTATTCATTTTTAATATTATTTAAGGAAATAAATACCTAGGATTCTTAACATTGATGAATAATTAAAGAAAACCATTTTTATTTATTACTATTAGAAATTAGTGATAAGAGTTATTTGAATTGATTATTCTATTAGGTATATTTTTCTTCATCTTATTAAATTTCTTAGTATCACTATTAGGTTTTGAGCACAAGGCATGGGTATCAAATCCTTGGGCTTGATTGAGGGAGGAAACCTATACCTTGGGCCCTAAAAGAAGGTTTTAGGAATCTAGGACCAAGAAAGATGGTCAACACACATGTCTTCCTAAGTGTATTCTTAGCCTCTATGTGTGGTAGTTGATTCCATTATAAAGTTTTGATTAGTAGTGATAGTTCTATTGGCCCTTGATCTAGTTAAGAGAAGAAACACAAGCCTTGGGATAAATGAAGGTTATCAAAAATAAAGTTGTGTTGAGTCAATAGACATGACATTTTGAGAGGACCCATGGACTTATAATAGGGATATAGGGGAGAATCTCATCAATAGAACTAGGTATATGTCTTTGTCGCATAGACATGACTATGGGAGGAAACACATGCCTTGGACAATAGAGGAAACCTGTAGGAATATTAGATTAATAAGTATACCTTGAAAAAACACAAAAGACCTCTTAAGATTATCCTTGGCCTAATATTAGGGGTATCAATGTCACTAAGAGGTTTTAAGAATTGTATTGGTTTTCTAGACCCTTTAGATGTTTGAGGTGGGAGAACCAAGCCTTAGCGCATAGTAAAATATTTTGGGCACCCCAGGCCAAAATAAACACCTTAAACCACTACACATGACCTATTGGTGGTATTATTCACCCCTAAGTGAGTACATTAATGTCATTATGTGTTTTTTCCTAGTATATCTATGTCTCAAGATTTTTTATAATGTCATAGTATGAAACTTGGGCCTTAGGCCTTAAGGGAAGATTTCAAACAAACCCATGAACTCCCATCATTACCCTTGTCATCTCAGTGTTGATATAATTTATGTTGGGCATGGGACATAGAACCTTGACGGTCATCGAAGGAATCACAGGACTTAGGCCCTAATCGAATATCAAAGGCATCCCAAGATAAGAGAAATGGCCCAAATAGACACATATGAGATCATGGTCTATGTAGGAGATCATTATCCTTGAAGCGAGACATTGGTGGAAAAATGTGGTCTTGTGCATTAAGAATGTGTCTTGAACCATGGTTGGGGAAGAAATCAAGGGAATTATACCCTAACATAAGATTATTGAGGTAATGGGCAATGATCAATCCCATGAACCATAAAAAACACTATTTATATTGGATTGTGATAAAATTTGGATATAGACACAATCAATGGATTTTGCATAGTGGGATGGATATCGAAGCCTCAATTGGAGTCACAAGAAGAAATAAATATCCTTATGTAGGTGTCCTAGGGAATTGGGAATGACATTCTAGGGAAGAAGACTTTGTATTTGTATTAACAATGCCTCAAATCACCATGAGTGACTTCACAAGGGTATCCATGGTGTTATGTATCTGGGTCTTGTGGATTTATGAACTTGGACATGGTCAATGAAGGAGAGGTATATCTTGAGACCTAAAGGAATATTCTAGGAATCCAAAGCTAAGCCTATTTCCTCCACCAAAAATGCATGGCCTCATGAGAGTATCAATAGCTTATGATTGATGATGTTGGTTCCATTAAATGGTTTTGAATAGTGTGTGCATGTCTCAGGGCCTTGGGAATGATGTTTACTGGAATAATAGGTTATTCCTTTGAACCTAAGGAAATCATTAAAACATCAAAATCCATAAACAATGCCTCAAAGAATGACATGTTACTTCATAGGGGTATCCACAATCATATGCATCTAGGTCCTAGGGCCTCGGGGCCTTGAACATGGTTAGTGGAGGAGACGTGAACCTCACTAAAGGAATATTCTAGAAATCAAGGGATAAGAAGGTTACCTCCACTAACCATGTATGGAATCCTATGTGTTCAATTGGATTATTATTGAGGATGTCAATACCATTAAAGTGGTTTTGAGTAGTATGTACATGTCTCAAGGTATTGAGAATGATATTATATGGAATAATATTGCTGCCTTGGCCCTAAATAAATAATTGAATCATTTAAAACCATGAAAAATTCCTCCAAACACTACACATGAGTTCATAGGAGTATCCATGTTGCTATGTATCCAATTCTTGGGGACTTGGGGTCATGGAAATGGTTGAGAGAGGAGACTTGCACATTAGGCCCTAAAGGAATATTGTATCCATATATGTATTATGCATTATCCTCAAATAACCATACATGGCCTCTCGAGGCTATCATATTCCTATGATTGAGAATGTTGACGTCATTAGGTGGTTTATAATAGGATCTACATGTCTCAACAACTTGAAAATAATGTTCTAGGGAAGAAGATCGTGCCTATGGATATAAAGAAACCAATTCAACACATCCAAAGTCATGAATAATTCCTCTAAACACCATGAATGACCTTGTAAGGATACTAGTGCCATTAGGTGGTTTTGAGAAATATGTGCATGACTCAGTAGCTTGGAATGATGATTTAGGAAGGAATACCATGAATTTGTCCCTAAAGAATTCATTGAGGCATCTAAATCCATGAACAATGCCTCAAAGAACCACACATAAATTTGTAATGATATCCATGGTTCTTTGCATCTAGGTCCTACAGTCTTGGAGATTTCGACATGGTCAATGGAAGACACCTAATCCTTGGGCCCTAAAAAGTTTTCTAGCCATCCAAGGCTAAGAAGGTTTCCTACAAAAACTACACATGGCCTTGTGAGCCTGTGATTGGCCTATGAAGGAGTATGTTTGTGCCATTAGGTGGTTTTGATAAATGTATAGGTATCTCCAGGACTTGGGAATGACATTCTAGGGAAAATACCATGGCTTTGGCTCTAAAGAAACATGATTGAGGAATCCATATCTAAGAAATATGCCTCAAAGTACAACTCATTGCTTTGTAGGGGTAACCATGGTGCTATGTATCTAAGTGTTAAGGACATGTGAGAATTGACATGGTCATTGAAGAATACCTAAAGCTTAGGCCCTAAGTTACTATATTATCCATACAGAGTTAATAAGGTTGCCTCTGATTGTCACACATGGCCTTTTGAGGGCATCATTGACCTTTGATTAAATATGTTGGTGCCATTAGGTTGTCTTGAGTAGTATGAACATGTATTAGTGCCTTGGGAATGATTTTGTATTGAATAATAAAATTCCTTTAACCCTAAATAAATAATTTAGGCATATAGAGCCATGAACAATGCTAGAAAGTGCCACAGATGACTTCACAGGAATATCCAAGGAACTATGTATCTAGGTCTTATCGAATTGGGACTTTGCTCTGAATTGTTGCTCTGGAAAATTATTCCTAAGGCCTTTTCATTTCCCTGGGTCAACATCTTTGCAAGACCTTGTCCCTTAATCAATTTAGTAGGTTTTATCTCCAAATCATATTCTTGAATCTTTGAAACCCACTTACCCCTGATTCCTAGACAATCCTATTGAGACATGATATCCTTGACAGCTGCATGGGGTACATATCCAATGATTTTGGAGTAACCTATATAAGTTCTGAAATGTTTAAGGGACTTGACAAGAGCATAGGCCTGTTTATCCATCGTGGTATACTTCAACTCCGAATTTTGTAAGGCTCTACTCATAAACGTTATAGATTTCTCTTGTCCCTCATTATTCTTTTGAAGCAAAACACCGGCAAAGGTGTCTTTTGAGGCAAATGAAAATATCTGGAATTCTTTGGAATAATATGGACTAATCAAGACCGGGGACATGGATATGGAATTTTTGATAGACTTGAATGCAACTTTCCCTTCATCCGTCCACTCAAACTTAGCATCTTTCTTTAATAACTTTTGCAGA
>LPNX010269178.1:60245-81048 GCA_001517045.1 Pseudotsuga menziesii | reverse complement strand
GGATGAATCTTCTTATGAAATTGATTTGACCATTAAAGGACTGGAGAGCTTTTAGATTCTGAGGCAAGGGGACTTTCTTAATGGCTTCAACTCTCTCAAGGTCAACCTTGACACCATCCTTAGAAATGATGTGCCCCAACAACTTGCCTTCATCAACTCCAACGATTGACTTGGTGGGGTTCAAGGAAATACCATATTTTCGACATCTTATAAAAACCTGCCTAAGATGACTTATGTGGTCAGATCTTTCCTTTGAAAAAATAGTTAAGTCATCTTGATATATTTCGATTATTTTTCCTATAAGTTCTTTGAAGGCAAAATCCATGGCTCTTTGGAAGGTGGCACCAGCATTCAATAAGTCAAAAGGCATTCTTAGAAATTTATAGGTACCCCAAGGTGTGGTGAATGTAGTCTTATGTTGATCCTCCTTATTTACCAACACCTGGTTATAACCGGAAAAGCCATCCAACATGGACATCATTCCTGATCCTGTTACTCTTTGAAGCAATGTTTCCATGTCGGGTAATGGGTAATTATCTTTGAGGCATGATGTATTCAGATTTCTAAAATCTATACATATTCTAATTGACCCATTCTTTTTTCTGACAACAACTAAGTTGGAGCACCAAGATGAATGTCTTGTAGGTGCTATAATCCCTGCTGCTAACATATTCTGAAGTTCCTTCTGCACAATGGGGGCCAACTTAGGATTTATTTGCCTAAGTTTTTGTTAGAAAGGTTTGACCTCCTTAGCTTCTTATGTGAGGGCAATGGTGTGTTGAAACACATTCTCCCTATAGGCTTTAAGCTCATTATAACTAAAGACCAACACATCTCTATACTCTTTGATTAAGTTGATCAAATTGTTCCTTTCCTTTTCCGAAGTACCCTTTCCATTTTTTATTAACTTGGGATCCTTGTTAGTTCCTATATTTATTTCCATATAATTCCCAATTTTTATTTCCTCTTTTTGTTTTTTATGATGATCCTGTCGATCGAAAATATTCTCGAAAGCTATAAGGCTACTCGGGATGTGATTCCTTTCATTATCCTCGCACTCCTGATACTCTTTAGCTTCTTGCTGATAACTGATCTTGCAACCTTCAAACTCTTGTAGATTGTGGATGAATCTCAAGAGTTGCTCATCATCTTTGAACACCTGCCAATGGTCTATATTATCTGGTATTGAAGGTCTGAAATTAATTTACATCTTTCCATTCCCATTAATCATTTCATCCGATGGCTGGAGGGTGGATGCTGCTACTGCCAATTTATCTGCTAACCCATTCATTTCCCTATGGACCTTTTGAATGTTAAGTGCATCGAACCATTCCATAGTGTCCCATGTGGCATTTCTATACTTTCTTAGTCTGTCATTTTTGCATTGATACCGATTCTTAATCTGGAGGAGAACTAGATCTAAATCACCCTTTATGTTCAACATCTTTATCCCCATATCTTTAGCGGTTTCTAACCCTAGGAGAAATGCCTCATACTCGGCTACATTGTTTGATGCTTCAAACTCTAACCTGAACGCAAAGTTGTAGATTTTATCTGAAGGAGAGATGATCATGATGCCCGCACCCTTTCCGGTTTTGGAATAAGCCCCATCAAAGTACATTTTCCAAACTTCATCAATCTTTTCATTTTTAACGTTTTCCTTAATAGGGGCCATGAAATTTGATAAAATAGCATAGTTTCCAAAATTATCAGTGAAATGAACAAATTCATTTATGGGCTTCTTAGGGTTTTCTACATGTCGTCTCCTCAGCTTTTCTCTATGGAGAATCACCCTAGTGTTCTCTGACGCAAGTATAGTAGCATATGTCCAATCCATTTGAATGTGCCCACCAAGAGTTGCGGCCCATTTTCTGGATAGCAACATACCCCAATTATCTGGAACATCTATCACCACCACATCCATCGACATGTCGATATCAGGATACTTAGTCAACTTAACCTGTAAATTTAAGATTATCCCTACGACTTCAACTTCTCTTGCATCCATGGCACAAACATTGTGGTAGGGTCGGGTGACCCTTAGATTTAGTTGTTCCATTACTTTTCTTGTCATGACATTTGATGAAGCACATGAATCTAACATGCAATTATGAAGGAGAAGTTTATCAACTAAGAGGGAGACATAAAAAGGTGGGTGGTATTCTCTTCTCAGATCAACATTGTTGAGGACTATAGGCATATCTATAGGTTCAATATGTTTAGCTTCAAATATAGCATTGTTATTAGGAAGAGGATCCTCTTTGACAATATTATGAGCTTTACTTTGACTATCCTCTAAGGCTTTCAACAAATTTTCTTTTTGACCATGAATTTTAAGGACATCAGTTGCATAAACATGAATCTTAGCACTACTTATCCATTCTCCCATATCAATATTTGATTCAGGGACAATAGGAGGATCTGGGAGGGGAGGAGCGGTTACCTTTGGCTTGTACTGTTTAGACGGTGATGGGTTTTCTCTTCTTTGATATATTGCTCCCTTGAACCTCGCCTCCTTCATTTCCTTAATTGCTTCCGGAGAAGGCATTACACCGTAAAAGTTGGATAGGAGATCCTTCTTGTAACCGTAATCTGTGGCCTGTTGCCAATGTTGGTTTGATAAAGGATAGGTTCGGCCTACCATGTACACATGATCAGACTTGCCTGATGTTGTTTCCTGATTACTGACCTCGGCCATTCCATGTTCTATAAATTGGTTTGCTATATAGCAAGTGCTTTCTTGGTGGAATTGATCACAAGGTCTACACCATGGAATGACTTCTTCTACCAGGTTAGTTGAGTCTAACTGGTTTGGAATCCTAGGTTCTTGTTGAGGAGCCTTCTTCTAATACACCTGATTCTATTTAGGTTGAAAGTTCCTAGGTCCATTATTTCTTTCCATTGTGATTATTTTGTTCTAAATATTATTCAATTGTACAGATTGATTTTCCATGATTTGGTTCTGACTAGTAACCATTTTTTCGATTAGGCTAGTTACCTTTTCCATGGGGTCTTTAGAGGTTTCCTTTTCCTCTAATTCAACAACTTTTCCCTTCTCTTTGTTGTATGAAGTGTTTCCCCTAGTGTAACCTGGAATGTTGTATTTTCCTGAAGATTGCATATTCTTTTCTATTTTCTCGGCCAAATCTTGAGCAGTTTTCAGATCAGTCAGATCTTTGTCCCTTAACTGGTACCTCAAATCACCAGTGAAAGATTCGATGTAAGATATGAGGATGGAGGCATCCCTTGGCTTTATTTCTCTATGGAGGTCCGCAACCACATGCCTGAACTTAGTATTAAATTCATCAATGGTTTCATTTTCCATTTTCTTTATATTATGAAGGGCAGCAAGCAGATGTCTTGGTTCTTTCTTTTCCCCCCATTTCTTCTTAAAACCTTCTAGGAATTCATTAAGAGTCTTATATGAATCATCACCAAGGTCAGCGTACCACTTCGCAACATCATCCTCTAAAGATAAAGCAAAGAGCTTCATTTTGACATCTTCATGGTTAGAGGCAGCATTATTGCAGTAACTGACTAGGTGCTTTTCAAACTTTTGGAGGTGTATCTTGGCAGTGATGGCATTATTTCCCTCAAATATGGGGAGCTTCTTGATAGCATCATTTGGAATGTCATGAGGACTACCTGCTATCTGAGAAAAGTCAAGGGGTTTGTAAAATTTTGTCATTTCTTGAGATTGGAAGGTATGACTCTCTACAAATATGTGATGGATATTTGAGAGGGATTGGTCTCCTAAATTTTCAATGTTTCTACGAGAAGTCTGCCTATTAAATCTTTCCCTAATAAAACTTTCGGGATTAGGGAGAGGATTGAATAATTGTCGACGGTTTCTTCGGGTAGAAATTCTTGAAGGGATGTTAGACAATGGAGTCGCCAGATGGATCGAATTTTAATTTTTATGTTTTTTAAAGACTAGATCAATCAAAAGTTTTTTATCTTTTTAGTTGTTTAGAAAAAAGCTAAGCTAAGTCGTACTCGGGAATAAAAATATTTATCCCCGGCAAAGGCGCCAAAAGATGTTGCCGCCTTACACACACTTGGGTCACGTGGCAGAAATCTTCAAGCCACTCGGTGTGTCCTTGGGGGCAAGTCTCAAGTCAAGGATGTCACCTTGTTCTTGACTCCTCCATTTAGGCTCAACTCCTAACGAAGCCAAGGGGGGAAGACCCTATTAAGATACTAAGGATAATTACTTAGTATGGTAATGTTAAACTGAATGAGTTACTTAGGAGTTTGAAATTTAACTATAGACAATCAAAGATGACAAGATACAAAAATGAACACACAAAAGCACAATTCTGATGTAGAAATAATATATCAATGCTATGTGCAATGATGCTAAAAAGAAGCACAGGAAATAGATCTTGCTACTAAGAATTCTCACAAGCATACACAGGAAAAATAGAGAGAATAAAAGAGACTGAATCACATGAATGAAGAGATGAATATTGGTGTGTATCCTTCCATTGAATAAGCATGAATAATAGTGTCCATAAATAGTAAATCCCTCATAGGAAAGTCGAATTGTATAGAAACAACTCATAAAGATCAAAAAGGCTGACTTACCAAAATATAGCAAACCCCCATAGGTGGATAAAGCACTTGCTAAATCTATCAAGGACCTCACGAGTTGGAAAAATCATGAGTGAGTTGTCAAGGAGATGGAAATATCATGCTAATCCTAGAAAATGGAGAAAAACTAATGGAGGATGGGTTGGAAATAAAAGCTCCCAGTTTCCTAGTTGACTAGCTTTTACCTTATCCATAGAAAAGCAGGAAAAAGCAGAATCTGTTGTAAAGTCCTGTATACTAATTCTAGATCAACCCAGAATTAGAAATAAATCATTCCTAGGATATAGATGGCATGCATTGACTTTAAGGTGCAAGTGGATGCCAAATAATTAAGCTAGTGGGTGAATAATTAATCAAATAATGATTAATTATTTTAACCTAAGTTGTGAGTGGGTTTAATATATTCCAACACCCCCCTATAAGTCTGACTTTGTGATGGTATGAAAAAAATTATAGATGCATATAGATGCATATAGGGCCCAACAACAAGGCTATGGTCACCCTTTAACAATTGTTATGTCCGAAAAAGTGAGGAAAGAGGCAAAACCACATGGGGAAAATCCTCCCTCAAGATAGGACAAGGCACAAAATTTGAAATATGTCTTCAACATATCTTCATCTTCACTTTAATGAGCTGACTGAACTGCTTCTGATGAAGGACTTGCTGAAGAAATCATGAACTCCATGATCATGCGCTGGAGTGTAGAACCTGCAAGAAGGAAGAGGAGAGACTCCTTGTATCTCATCAACTGATGAAGTAGGAGCATTATCTGAATGCTTATTTCTGCTGCCAAACTCTGATTTGCAAACATAATCTGAAATGGAAAAGAGATCTGTGCATACTCCTTTCTAAAGAGTACAAAAAATAAGGCAATTTATTTCACACCCAATTCCTTGAATAGCTGCAAAATTGTGATGTGAATCACATGTCAATCTTCCAATCTGATGTAGCACCTGTATAGATCTGATATGAGGCTGATAAAACTATGATATATCAAAAATATTAAAATATGGAACAGCAAGGACAAAGTCTTCAATGGCTCCATGAGGATATAGGGCTAGACTAGGAAAATTATGAGCAACTGGGGAAAACTGATAGGTGTAAAAATCTGAATGATGGATGGGCATAAGATCTGAACCATAAGTGTTTAGAACAAATCCAAACATGTTTAATATCAGTCCATATATGACTAAGTTCATGGATAACCAGCCACTGAAAGTTAGGAAAGACTTCAAATCATGTAAGATAAATATCATTGCATAAGAGACCAATGAGGAATCAACTAGTGAGCTTGGGATTTGTATAGTCTTTGGATTATTCATAGGTATGGTAGATGGTATGGATGGTGGTATTATATGTGTATCAACCTGCAAATATGTTTCTAAATCAGAATCCAAAGGATCACATATAAGCATATCAATAGACTCATGGGAATACACTGGTAATGAATCCTCTGTATGAAAGGAGGAAAGAATGAGATGTTCACAATCTGCAAGAAGGCTCTGAGTATTGATGCCAAGAACAAAGGAGGATATGCTGAAGCACATGAGATCAAGTAAGGTAAGTGGTATAACACAAATAAGGCTTGATGTGGCTAAGCAAACATCCTGTAAGTCACTGGGTTGCACATCATCAATGAGAGAGGTATGCAAGAGGTGTAAAGAATCTGGCACATAGATCTCAGAATCTAAGATAGAAGATTGAGAGAATAATGAATGGGTTATAGTATCATAATCAATATCAGCAGCAGCTCCATATGTTACTTCTTTTTCATCAATAGTATCACAAGAAGAAAAATCACCTTCAAGAGACACAGAAAAAGATGGCTCTTCAATATTTGCTTCTTCATTGAAGGAGGAAGCATTCGAATGAAAGAGGGCAGCAACAACATGAACTGTATGAGAAACTTCTTCATCATGATCAACTTCATCAGAGAATGTAGAGGCCAATAAATATTGAGAAAGAAAACAAGAGGAGATGCTAGGTTCGCTCCATGCTTCATCTTCAATTTCCTGCAAACCAAAAGCTTTGTCCAAAATTTTCCAAAGCTCAAATGGAAATTCAGCAGAATCTATGAGATGATATATATTTGGAGACATTCCCAAACACATAATTCCATAATCTCTATCACAATTATTTAGCCAATCAATCTTCTCCTCATAAGACTCAGGTTCACTCAATGCACCAATGGAGACATCAAAGAGACATTGCCTCTTCAAGTATGCACTCATCTTTGGCTTCCAATCAGTATAGTTGAAAGGACATAGTAGAGGAACTTTTGAATCCATATTGAAGTTGTTGATATGCTCTAAGAGATACTCTCTGCAACCTGCAAAACAAACTATGAGAAAATATTGTAAGCTAGACAAGCTCTTATTCAGAGAGGGATAGGAGACTGGAAGCGCTCCTCAACCCTGATACCATGTATAAATAATAGATCAATGCTATGTGCAATGATGCTAAAAACAAGCACAGGAAATAGATCTTGCTACTAAGAATTCTCACAAGCATACACAGGAAAAATAGAGAGAAGAAAAGAGACTGAATCACATGAATGAAGAGATGAATATTGGTGTGTATCCTTCCATTGAATAATTATGAATAATAGTGTACATAAATAGTAAATCCCTCATAGGAAATTCGAATTGTATGGAAACAACTCATAAAGCTCAAAAAGGTTGACTTACCAAAATATAGCAAACCCCCATAGGTGGATAAAGCACTTGCTAAATCTTTCAAGGACCTCACGAGTTGGACAAAGCATGAGTGAGTTGTAAAGGATATGGAAATAACATGCTAATCCTAGAAAATGGAGAAAAACTAATGGAGGATGGGTTGGAAACAAAAGCTCCCAGTTTCCTAGTTGACTAGCTTTTATCTTATCCATAGAAAAGCAGGAAAAAGCAAAAAAAACAGAATCTGCTGTAAAGTCCTGTATACTAATTCTGGATCAACCCAGAATCAGAAATAAATCATTCCTAGGATATAGATGGCATGTATTGACTTTAAGGTGCAAGTGGATTCCAACTAATTAAGCTAGTGGGTGAATAATTAATCAAATAATGATTAATTATTTTAACCCAAGTTGTGAGTGGGTTTAATATATTCCAACAGCTAAGACACAATATATATATAAAGCAAGAAAATAACCAGTGCCTTAGAATGGAGTCAAAAAATAAAATCAATGTACTTGCATGTGCTTGAATGTTTTGCAATTGCCTCTTGGTACGTTTTAAGTTAAATTTGAGGTGTGAGTTGATTAAAATTAGGTGAAGGGGTGGACTCCAGATATACCCAAGAGTACTTGGAGTATGTCCAAAACTAAACCTTCACGGCTACCCGCAAGGAATATTTGGGTTGAATGGAGTCTCTGGGGCTATTGTTCATAACGCACCCGTTAGGGTGTGATAGAGATTGGCGCCCCGAGGTCACTTTTCAAAAGTTCTCGCTTCCTTTGGGTATTTTGCCACCGTGATGGTTCGATCTAGGTGTTGGATTTTCACCTGATGGTTTGTCAATTTGGGAGAGTGAGTCCTGATTATACTATTCACTCAAGTTCTTTTGATACAACTTGACTGATTGAACGAACCGCAGCCAAGTGCAGAGCATACACACCGGAGTCTTGTCAATTTTAGTAAATTTTAAAATTGGGTGTTCTTGTTAAAAAGAAAACCCTCCAGGAACCTCTTTCGATCCAAGTGGATATCAATTAGGGAATTAAGGAGGGGTTAATTTTATAATAGCTGAAGAAACAAATGATAGAAAAGAAAACAGATACACAATTCTGGTTTTCTAATTAGTCCTACCACGCATCTCTTCCCCCTTTCGGGTCAATCGAGAAGTCGTGGGGTAAGTATTAAGATTACTTTGAAATATCAAATATGGAAAATGAAATTGATAATGAATCCAATTATACTATCCTGTAGATTAGATCTATGCTAGTTTGAAAAAGAAATGAGCAAAAGGTAAAAAATTGACACCGACGCAAATCCCCCCAGGGGGGATGGTGAAAGAGCCTATTCGAAAGGACCTTTTCTTTTTATTAGCAGCGATTTACAATATCAGAAAATTAAAATTGATGCACTTTGGTCCTTGTTATCTAGGATCCAAAGGCTTACAACAAGCTTGTAACAAGCTAGAATTAAACAAGGTGGTGGGGGAAGCTTCCGGGAAGCTCCGATTCATCCAAGAGTTGGAAATTTGGCAGATTTTTCTCCTCTTTTTTGTTGGACCTGCTAAAAAGCAGTGAGCAATCAGAATCAAATATTCCCAAACACACTTTGAAAGTGTTTTGGGTTACTACACTAGTTATCGAAAAAAAACTTAAGTAAAATTTCGTTAAATTGGGGTAATCTAGTTATGCAAAAAGGAACCAAGGAAAGCAAGCTTTCCTTGGGATCTTGGCTTGCTGTTTGGGAAGCCAATAATATGTGCACTTTATTGCAGAATATGAATCTTTAGAGAATGAAAAAGAAACTACCTTATGAGCAAGTTTTAGATCTATGGCTTAGCTACTTGCAAAAAAGGCAATTCCTACACCTAGATCTATCTTTATGAAATGATATTCTTTATGAAATTGCAGATCTAGGAAGCAAGACTCTTATGAAATAGATCTAATAATATATATTCAATTCCTAGAACTAGATCTGATCATAAGAGGGAGAGACAGGTAACCGAAAGATTGAATTTTTTAAAAAATGAGAGGAAGAGGAGAGAAGGTCGGCTCATTGCTTGAATGGAGCAAGCTGAAAGGAGGCCCTTTTGTGGTGCGCTGAGGGACAGAGTCTTGAGCTTATTGGATAAGGAATAGCATCAATCTTGATCCACACCTTCATCCAATCAGGAACCTGGAACTAGACAACACAAGCCTGCACAACACCTCGTGAGATCTGGATATAGATGTATAAAGCAACAAAAATGAAAGATCATGCAAAAATAATCTTATTTAGGCATGTACCTGAAATTCTTAAGCATACATTATATGGATAAACAAGATCAAGCAATCTAACTTGCCTAGTTTACACCCTTACTTGATTCAACCGAATCCTTGAAGCCAGAACACGAAAGCAGCATAGAACTTGGAAAGAAATTGCAGTTACCACATTAGTAGCATAACACTGAGAATCCACACAATCACATGCACTACACAATATATCCTCCAAAGCTTCTTTATTCACAAATGATGATCAATACACAATTACAATGGAAGGCCCTTCAATCCAGCTCTAACTAGCCTGAAAGAGGCTGCTGTGCTTGGATATATACAAAAACTAGGAGATCCAGCCTAGGGGGGGTGCAAATCCCAAGGAGATAAACCAGATATGCTGATGGAGAGTCCATCAATGCTTGATCTATGTCTAACTGAGCCAAATCTGAGTCTTACTGAGTGCAATTGTTAATCGGAGAGTTGATCTGACTGACTCCTTAACCTGTTGACTGAAGCATCCACCAAAACTCATCTAGATGAGCCAAAATGTGTTGAGGAGAGAGGGAGGGTGAAATTCCCCATAAAGGATGCTGAAGATCAACTCTAGATCTGATTTGATCACCTCCTTCAGTCAAGGATTTGTCAGATCCAGTCAATCTGGTTCAGATCTGACTGATTTCAATCAAATCGCCTGAGAATCCACTGATCTATGATTTTGGATTTGCTCCATTATTCATCAATTTATTAATTAAAATAATCAATAAATGATTTTTTGGGGCTTTTTGACCTGAGTGATGGAAAATCACTCAAAACTAGGAAATAGTGGGTCCATGGGTTTACATGGTGCTCTTAGCTTGAAAATGAGCACCTACATGACTCAAACTGATTATTTGGCCCACTTTTATTACAAAATCAATTTTTCCAATTAAACTATTAAAAAATAGCCTAAGTTTTAGAAAAATTAAATTCTTAATAAAAAACACTGAAAAAACAAAAAAAATGAAAAAATGAAAAAACCTAGGGGGACTTAGACATGTTCATATGACTCGACCATGACGTCTAGCATGCTTATACATTGACACATAGACTCTAATAACCTCAATAGGCCTAAATGCCAAGCTGACCACCCCAACTTTGGAGGTATGGAGTGAAAAACTCAAAAATTATCAGTCGTTTATTCAACAACCAATAATAACCAAGGGAAAAAACACCCTAGGCTGATCGGATTGACAAATAAAGTCTAAGAGACCGAGTCTTTTACAGACACGATCATGCTAGAACATTTATTACAATACCCCCATGGGGTATGAACATGTGATATAGAACAAGAAGCACTTCCCAGAAGTACTTCCAAAGGTTTTCTGAAGTCCGAACAAGTTAACCCTGTCCGGTTCACTAGGCTCACTTGATAGAAAAAACCACTAAGTACAACTTAGGTGATAACAGGCCACATACTGGACATGCATATTTTCCCTTTGTTTGAATCCATGCAATTTATGGAATAGTGTTAACATATAGAATTTTGTCTATTATAAAAATAATTGCATAATAAATGAAGCATAGATATACATGGGAACTTTACATACCACATAAATGTGTAAGGCCGGGGTGCATCATGAATTGTCCATGTAAGTATTCTATGGAACTAGAATTTCTTTTGTTTTATAGGTTTGGATATGTCGTACATAATGATACCAACCCATAATTTTAAAAGTTCATCTATAAGAGGCTCAATATATACATCCATATCTTTAACTTGGTGCTTACCTAGTAGTCATTTCAAAGTAACATACATGGTTAATAAGTTCTCGTACATGTAATAATACAAAAATATGATTACTTATGTTTGTGCTAGAAATTGTTTTCAAACTACTATGAGAACAAGCTAGAACAATCTCAAAAATAAAAGCAAAATGAAACTGGTTTTTTATGATTTTGGTTTTAAAATTTATCAACAAGAAGTTCTTGTAAATCCTTAACAAGCTAATACGAGTACTGAATCACGAAACAATAATGAAAACTGAGATGTAAATACAGAAAATATAAACCATGAAAATAATAAATATAAGAGTGATTTCATCCACAACATATAAGCACTTGCATGAATAAACACATTAAACAAGAAATGAAATTATACATTGAGTGATCAAACAAATCAGAAATGAAACCAACATAAAAGATAACAATGGATTATAATTATGTATATATCATAATCAGTCATCAAAGTTACATGAGAGTTTTGAGTCTTAGCTTAACATACATCCAGCTCTAAAGCCCCTTCTTGAACAAAATTCGAACCCTTCTTGAACAAAATTCGAACCCTTAAACTGTATGTTTGTCTTCCTTTTATCATCACAAAGGTAGATTAGTTCCATAACTACCTTCTAGGTCGAGATTTGAATAAGTTACATCAATTAGTTACATACTAACTCAAAATCTTTAAAGACAATTAACCCAAAAATAGCAACTCGGACTCTGGAAAAATTGATGAATTTTCTGAAAAATGGGTCTCACAAACACCTCCATATCTCTCGATCCATGATATTTGTATGAAAAATGAGAGAGGTTTTTTTAAAAGAGTCCATGAAGAACAAAAACCTCTCTTGTTTTTTAAATATTCCCCTTCACTTGATCGAAATATGGGCCGGAAATTTGTGACTAAAACAGGAAACTATTAAATAATTCAAACCCTGAAAAATAGGCCACAAAGATGGATTCAAATCTCTCAAACGATGAAATCGGCTGCAAAACTGAGATAGGTTTTTATGAATGAATCTGTGCTGAACAAAAACCTCTTTGGTATTTCGTAAATTCATCTCCATTGCCTCGTAATATGTGCTCAATTACAATGACTAAAACAGGAAAAACAGAGCATAACTGTGCACTTCTTTTTCTTCTTAAAGCCTTCTTAGCCACATTTCACTATAATATTTTCTTTCTATGTAACAGTAAAAGTCATAACCAAAACGAAATCATGACAGTCAAGACCACGATTTTCCCAACTATCTTTACACAACAAAATCGTGACAGTCAAGACCAAGATATTCTCAATGATCTTTACACCTCTTCATACATCTGTGATTATTGTGAACTCGGGTTATGAACATGTGTCATGATGTCTTCAACAAGTGGCTGAAAAAACTTCCATTATCTTCAACTGTATTCAGCTGCAAGGACCAAGATAATCCCCCACTCTTTCCAATGATTTAGGATTCCTGTAGCGCTTTATTGCATAGACCTTGATCTTTGCACTACATGAATGTTCTCATGAAAATTTTAACAAAAAACTCAAAGGAAAAGGTTAGACCTTAAATATAAAACTTGGAATAGACTTTAATATAAGCATTTTCAGACTTCAAAAGTATATAATACTTAGTAAGCCAAAAGAAAACTTAATAAAATCAAACAAAATAAATTAAAACAACTAAAACCTATAAAACCAAATAAAATCCATTAAACATTATTAAAATTTAAAACAAAATGAAAAATGAAAAATAAATAAGAAATAAGTCTTTGAAAAACAACACACCAAAATTAGGAACAATTTTCAGTTTTAACAGCTTATATTATGTTAACATTCTTAAAAATAAGTACCTAGAATAATTAGTGCCAACATGGCATGCTCTCTTTTTATTCCCATCCATGGAGTAAGGTTCTTGTTTATAACAAAGACTGACCAAACTGAGTAAGTGCTTATGGTCACTCCAAATGGGTTGAAACCATCAGCTGCTAATGAAAGTCTAACATTGCGGGATTATTCTTTAAAAATTGGACATATTTCATCAATGTGTCTAAATGCAGAACCATCTCCATGCATTCACATGACACCATCTTCACTTCTATGTTGTGCATGGTAATCCATAAATTCTGTAATGCTTTTACACCTGGAAAGTTGTTGAAAACGTAGAATTATTGGAATATGTTAAATAATTTTGTGGGGCACCTTATTTGTTACCTGATCAAAATGATATCTACTAATTCCACATTCATGGCACTCACTCTTTAATGCATGTTGTCCATAATATATGATATGATCATTGGGACATGCATCAATTGTATTATACTCCACTCCTAGATCTTTCAAAATGACACACACTGCTTTGTACGTGTGAGATAACTTATTCTACGGTGGTATAAGAGTGTCACCTAACAATCTAAAATATATAATTAACTTAGTGTAAAAACCATAATTATTGAGTAATAAATGACATATATATATCAAAAAACGAGTAATTGCAATTACAAAAATCAAAATATTGAATACCTTAACAATTGTGTCTTTGTTGTGTTTGAAATACCATTCATGACCTTCAAGTTAACTAGCAACAAAAGAGTTGAGAGAATACTTGTATTTGAGTCTTTGTATAAGGATTTTTTTTCCTCATCAATAAGAGGTACACCATGAATTTTTCATACACCTCATCCGTAGGTACATGCTCATATGTGGCAACAAATGTTTCTGTAACACCCCGGTTTTGACCTTGTTTGCATTAAATGTATATGATGTATGTATTGTAATTGATCGTGGTGTGGAGCTAAAGGCAAAAGCCCCACCAACGATTTGGTTGTTTATGTTTCAGCGATTGAAATCGTTGCTGATGGTATATCATGATATCCGAGACATTATAGTTTTGACATCATGTAAATATGCACTTTAATTAAAATGAACCCCAACCAGCTATGTCAATACAACCATAATGAGAAGGGCATGATTTTCCTAAGGATAAGGAGGGGGAATTATTAAAATTTGAGCCTATGGGGATAAGCCATGTGTCAGTTGTTGAACCCATTTGGTTGTCACCCACCCTTTTGACTTACTCACCTTTCCTTGTCTCATCAGAAAACTACCACAGTTAAAACCTTCTGTTGTTAGTTGGGGCAGTTATTGCTAGCCAGTGGTGTGTGGCAGGACTGTCATCCCTTGCCCACACGCACACTCCACCAGCAGACCCTTTCACTTCACGTGGGCAAGGAAAGTGCAGGAGGCTATTCTGCATTCTTCCATTCTCCATTATTCCATTTTTTTTTTCCCATCCTCATGCAGGGACAGTCGTTCTCTTCTCCTCATGCATAGGTTGGGATTGTTTTCCTCACACAGGGAGTTGGGGATCCGTTTTCTGTCATTCATGACTTTCCTATGAATGAGCCATTCACGATTTATGCTATGGGGGTGTGTTTTTCTTACGGGTTTTGTGGTCTATGTATATGTTTTCCCTGTCCAGGCTGAGAGTCGGATCTCCTCTCCAATTCTCTGGGCTATGTATTTTCCCGTTGCTTCAGTGTTGAGATCGAGGCTATTGTTTTCCCCACGATTTGTGGTTTGATGTGGGTTATTTTTCATTTTTGGGCTGCTATGGATTCTTATTGGGCTGTTTTGGCCACGACAGGGAAAAGAATGACGCAGGAATCAAATTTCCCCGTCCAAGCTGTGAATTGCTTGTTTTGTTGCGTGTATGTAGTGGTTGGTCTTCGGACTGTGTTGGAGTGGGGATGAAGGCTTGGCTTGATTGATAAACCTGGTGTGTTTGGGAGCCACACAAATAGAGCTAGAGGGTTGGCTTTATTCTCCACAACCCCTGAATAGCACTGGAAGGGAAGTCAGGACCTGGGGGACTGTGTAGCAGAGAAGGGACTGATTTCCTTGTGTTGGGTGTGTGTGGGTGTCCTAGAAGTTAGGCTAGTTATGGTGTAGGTGTCCTTAGCTCTTCAATGAGCTCACCAGCTTAGCATTCATCTTTTCCCAACTCCTTGATGGCCTGATAAACCCAACTGTGTTGGCTTGGCTAATTTGTGTATCCTTGGCTATGTATAATCATGCTTGTTCCTTATTCCTTGGGGAATCATGCCTAGATCAGGGGTGGTAGTGTTGCTGAGAGACTAAGGATCACACTGGTGTATGGTTGGGTGTAATGTTGCAGTGACATAGTTGGTTGCGGGACAAGTTCTTCATAAGATAAATATTCTTGTGTCCAATATTTGCAATCATATTTGATGTTTAATGAATTATGATGAACATGTTGAATGCCTGCATGTATGCTTTGTTTCCGCTGTATGTTGAATATTATGCATTTCTGCATGTTTTACTTCAAGGCATTTCAGTTTTATGTATGTACATGTTCATGGGGCTAGTTTCCCGGATAGTTAAAGGATTGGTAGCATCCTCTTTGCCGGTCAGAGGGTCGGGGATGTTACAGTTTCATGGATCAACCTATTTATCCTTTCATTCTCAAAAATATTGTGGTAATTTTCTTCCATTAATGTATCAATTTCAATGCCACTGCCCTCAAAATCTCTAGTACTATGAATTGTAGCAAGTGGGTTTGTAGGTGTTGGTGGTATTGTTTATGCGATAGTTGAAAAAAGAATATAACCAAATAATATCAAAATATTGATCACTAATAAGACTATTGCAAAATGAGAAAAAAACATTTTTTTATAACTTACCAGGGGATGGTATTGGTTTCCCCCTTCCAAGTGCCCATACTGTGAGCAATGTTTCCTAGCTATTCCTATGGAAACTCTTATTCTTTTCATTCCTCTACATTTCATACAAGGGAAATAACATTTTCCATCGTATATTATAGATTCAACAATGAAGGGTTGATTCTGATCATTTTCCGAAACATTGTTGCTTCTACCACCATATACAAAATAGATAACTTCTTGTATAGCATCAAGTCATTTAGATCTACTACCGAATTGGGGGACACGATTGTCTGACATTTTTCTCTATTTCAATAAAATACATTATCAAACCACTAATAGAAGAAAGAAAAAGATCAAATAATTAACCTCATAAAAAACTGGTGTCCACTAGAGGCAGTTCCTTTAGTACCCATCATTTCACTAGATTTTTATGTTGATGTATTTGTAACTTCGGAATGTATTCACTTGTATATATTATATTGTATTTTATTGTACTTGATGTACCTATTGGGAGAATCATTAATATAATAAATTCATGTAAATTCATAGAGGTTAACCCTCCGTTGTAAGTCGGGGCAATAGTCCCCACAGTTGAGGGGTACTGCGGTTATTAGATTCTCCTAGAGAATTTATCCCTAGTGAGTAATTGTCAAGTGGAAAACTAGTATAAATAGAGAGTGGGACTCTCTATTTGAAACACACACTCAGTAAATTGTAGTGCATGAGTGAGAGAAGAGGAGCTCGCACAAGTGAGAGAGAACAGCTGTCAGAGATCATCTTTGTGTTTTTTGGGTTTTACTTTTTCTATTGGTGCTCATTCTATCTCTAAGGAAGTTGAGAGGTTTTCTCCTTTATGTTTTCCCCGAGGAAAACTCTTTGCGTCTCTTGTCTCTTGTGATTATTGTTGTGCATGTTATTCTCTAAGATAAGATCCTAGATCATATTAATTAAATGATAAAATTCTAACATGGTATCAGAGCTAACCTGAGAAGAAGAAACTGTGCAGCTGCAGAAGCTAGGGTTTATTACCTTGTGGGTCTCTCTCCATAGATCATCAGCAAAAGGAGGCTAGGATAACTCTCCATTGAAGGACAATCTTTCTGTCGAAGCAGAATTTGATTCTGGGCATTTTTAGTTTTTGACCTATCACTGCTGCAGGAAATTAGGTGTTTTAAAAGAAGAGGAATTTTTTAGTGAGCCCAACATGGGATTTCTCTCCTCCTCAAAATCTAAATTTAGAGACCAAGATCAAAATTTTTGGTTGGGTAAAACTCCGGGAAAGTCAAACCCTAATTTGACCCCGGACCAAAAAACCCTAAAAGACTAAAACTAGTAATTTTGGTACATTCTCTATATCTTGAGATTGGAGAAGGATCAGGCACCGAAACATTTATAGGAATAAGATAAGTTCCTGATGTACCCTATGTAAATTTTTCAGCCTCATATTCTCTATATTCTGGGAGATATGATTCCTCCAAATCAAGGTTCCAACCTCTCCCAAAATTCATCCCTAAAAAAGACGCCTAGGGAAAATTGCTATATCTTGGGCTATGAAGTTCGAAATGAAATTTTGCAAGATGTTCCAGATAGTGAACGGATTTTAATTTATGTGGTAAAAGTTTTAGAACCCTAAGGTAAAATAGTGACATGTGGCATTCTATACAAGTTCTCTATGCTGAACAGTCCTGAAATAAGTCACATTGGGAAAACTCTCATAAGTCCCATTTGGTGAAACAAATTATGCTCAGGCATGCGATGTTGGAAAGAGGATAAATGCAGCTACCTCAGTGCGAAGTTTTAGACATAGAGGAGTAGTAATTTCGGATATATTTCAGAAACAATATCAGGAAATTTTGTAGAAGAAATTGAAGAAAACTAGGGCATCAGATATTTTGCAGTTCTGATCTGAAGTTTTGGGAAAATGAGTATGCTTCTCAACTCACCTCCAGGAGGCACATATTTATTTCTAATTAGACTAGAAATATTCCAAGTTTTCAAAATTAGGGTTTCTCTAACAAACCCTAGATCAGTGATATCTGGAACTAGGACAGACACCTCAAATCGATAAGATCTAATGTTTTTCTATTTACATTTGAGGTTCTCATTTCAAAATGACCTATCACACCATCTTGATGACAAGCTTGGTGAAGCTGAAAACTTTCAAGCATGGAAGTATAGGATTTCACTGGTTCTTGAAGGAAATGAATTGGACACCTACATAAGTGGAGAGGTTCTAGTTCCAGAGGTAGATGAGGCTAAAGCATTATACAAGAAGAACTTGGTCAAGGACAAGAGGATCATTGCTGATTCAATCAAGGATCACCTTATACCACAAGTGTCTTCCCTAAAGATACCTAAAGAGATGTTTTATTCCTTGACAAAGCTATTTGAAGGGAAGAACATAAATCAAAAGATGACATTGAGAAACCGGTTGAAGAATGTAAAGACCCAGAATGCAGAGACCATACAACCATACTTTACAAGGGTCTCTCAAATCAAATAACAACTTGAAGCAGTGGATGAAGAAGTAGAGAATGCAAAAATTGTGATAACCACCTTGAATGGACTCCCAGGATCATGGGATTAATTCATTCGAGGAATGTGTGCCAGAACGAAGTGATTACTTTCAACAGACTCTGGGAAGAGTGCACACAAGAAGAAGCTCAACTCCTAATAAGAGAAGAGAAGATGGGAGAAACTGAATATCAAGCGCTCACAATTCAAAGAATATCCCTCAAGCGATGAGGAATATGAAGAACTCAATTCTTGAAGAACCTCTTATCCATCTTAGCATTTGGATAAGAAATGGTGATGTTATCAATGAAGAAGATGATGAAGCTGAAAGAAGGAGTCTACCCATGAAACAAATAAAGATAAGTAGTCACTTGTCATTTCATGATATTGTTTTGTTATGCATTTGTTTATATTCAGTTGATGTGTTATGCATGATAGAATGTTTGCATTAATGACAGTATACTACTAATATGCATGTTATGGGTAAGTAGCTCATGGTGTTATACAACTCTCCATTGCTACTAATCTAGAATGAAACTTCTTTGCTGACGTATTAGATTAATGCACAATCTCAATGATGTCATGGTAGAGATGGAAGGCATCTAGAAAGTTTCTGTGAGATATGGATGAATGTTGTATTGGCTAAAATAGTTGCATGACTATATCTTTATGCATAAGAATTTTCCATTATGAATATGCCTTATGAAATGTTTCTAACCATACAACTAATGCATCTGACTTGTAGGAAAGATCGCTGTAATATCCTGAATTTTGGACCTAACACTTATGGGCATGTGCCTATTGATTATGATGATTATCTTGATGTTTTATTTTTATATTGGGTCACCACCAGGATCAGGAAACCCTCCCTCCCCACCCCCACCACCATCATCTCCACCACCTCCACCACCGCTTGATTCACAGCCGAGACCATCATCATCCTCACAGCCGGAGGTGGACATACCACCTCCCCAAACACAAAAACCCCTGACCACTGAACCTACCCCTCCGACACAAACCCCTTCGGCCTCTGATCCACCTTCCACTTCTGCAGGTCCTCCCGACAACACAACAGAGCAAGCAAAGGAGATAACAGAACCTCTTCCTAGACCCGCTCAGCTAAAGATTAGCTTACGGGATGTAAGCTCGTTGACCGACTCAGAGGTCGGCCACTTACTCAACACCCTAGCAAAAGAGTCAAAAAGGAGGGCGACCCAACTAAGGAAACAGCTCAAGGATAAGGAGACAGAAGAAGTCAAGTTCCTCAACAAATGCAGGTCTCTTGTACAGACTATTACCCCAGGGCCTGTCGAAGCTGCTACCGACCGACCGCTGGAAAGAGCATATAAGCTGTTTGAAGGTTTGGTGTCAACCATACAGACCCACCTCCAAGAGACTAAGGCCGGGCAAAAAGAAGAAACTGCCCGACTGCTCCTGACTCAGCACACAGCATTCTCGGAGGCTCACAAACTTCTACAAGACCACATGGAGGAATCTATTGTAACTGAGGAAGTACTCCGAGATTGGCCTACGCATTATGGGCAGGTCTATACTCAGACGAGGCAGACAAGACAAGGCATTCAGGCCTTGGAAAGAAGGAAGTCGACTAAGACCGAACTAAGGCAGACCATCGAAGAACAAATAGTGCTGGAAAACACTAAGCTGCAGAAGTTGGAACGTGAGGCACACCAGTGGGTTCAGCAAGCCCTTCCCAACTTGGAGAAAGTCGACAACATCTGTCCGCAGATGAAGAGACTCCTTGATACTGCGGAAGAACACAATCAGCTGTTGGGCCCCACCATGGAAAATATTGCAGAAATGACAATGGTAGAGAAGATGTCGGTACTTTCAAATCTTACTACTCTGACCATCGACATTCAGAAAGCTTTGCAGACATGGACAGACTTTCAACATCAGCTTTCCATCACAGCACTAGCAATAGTCGAAGTCTGTGTACAGAGAAGACCAACTATTCGCTTGCACATCCCACCTCAGTAGCAGTCTCCTTTTGCAAATCTATTTTTGTACTTCTAGTCTATTTTTGTTTTACCTCCCTCTTTCTTCGGGACAAAGAAATGTTTTGTTTGTGGGGGAGATTTAGAAGGAGCAAGTCGACATAAGTCGACTTGAACGAAGACCGACTTAGTCGATCAGCCGACTAAGTCGAGAGACCGACTACGTCGTTCGGCTGAGTAAACACAGTGGTTAGTCTGTTAACTAGTAGTCGTGTCGGTCCGGTGAACCGACAGGTAGTTATGATTGTAACTGTTTGTAACCTGTATATTAGGCTGTTGAGCCACACAAGAACGCAGTTTAGTTCTTGGATTTGTACGATCTATTAA
>LPNX010269178.1:0-59134 GCA_001517045.1 Pseudotsuga menziesii | reverse complement strand
TATATGCTTGTTTGTGTTGGGCGTGGACCCTGAAGCACATGATTGATGAGATGTTTTGTGTTGACTAGGAAGCTCTGGAGCACATGAGTACTTACATTTGTGTTGAGCGAGAAGCTCTGGAACACATGAAAAGATAATTGGAAGTGTTGGGCATAATCCCTGGAGCCTTCCATGTTGATGTTGAGCATAAGCTCTGGAGCATTAGATCCTTAGCCATTGTATCCCAAGGTGCATCATACAAGTACATGCTAGCATTTGCTTTGAGCGAAGAGCTATGAAATTGCACTGAATTGTAAATCCCTGTTAAAGCATGAGTATGGGCTCTGTTAAGTTTTAATAACTTCCGAGTGAAAACTACTCGAGGAAAAATATTGATCTCATCATACTTATTTATAAGTGATTAAATGAAATCTCGAATTTCTGTATTCTCATCAAGTACTGAAGAGCTACCACGTTATACGAGGAAAATCCAACATGCAAGGATTTTTAGAGTTGCCTAGCCTAGTAGACCTAAACCATCTACCTACTTGACCTTAATGAAGAAGTGTCATTAAGTCTAGGGATCATGGTATATGATGCCCAAAGACATTGTTAACAAAGTGTTATATTATTATGTACTTTATACATGGTATGTATAAAGAATTAAATATATTAATAATATAAATAAATGAAAGAAAGAAGAAGAAGCTCCATTAATTATTATTTATTATTAAAAGATTAATAAATAGTATAATGTCTATGAAAGTCTAACTATGAACTAGTTAAAAGTTCCTAAGTTAAAATGTTGAAAATTACCCAAGTAATTAAAAAGGGTTAAATCAAGAAATCAAGGATTTCTTGATTTAACTGTCCCTTTGACTAAAAAGTTTGTCTATAAAGACTCAAGCCAAGGAAAGGCTTGAGGTTCTGATCTATCATTAGAGGAGTCATTTTTCTGCCTGTTTGCTCTCAAGTAAATTCTTGGAGAACATTTTCCTGGAAGGAAAAAGGAGAACTGATCCAGATTTGATATACTAGATAGGAAACCCTACCTTAGGAGCTCTAAGCTACTTGCATGTTGGAGTCCAGCTCAGGGGGATCCAGATTAAAACCAGGAACGGTTCTGGGTCATGGTTGGGTGGAACGTGGTAGTTTCCAAGTAATTTGGTCATCAAAACAGAGGTCATATCTGTCTTAATTATTTAATGTTGGTTATTTAAAGTGTGCAGGTTCAACCATTAAAGGAGTTTCAGAAAATTACAGGTATGAATTCTTAGTATGTCAAGTTCATTTCTAGCATAGATGCTGGCTGCTTTAGGTAAAGGTTCATATTGTATTTCTAACCCTAGAAATGATTGTTCCATCTATACCATCTAGGGTTTACATTTCTTAATTGTAACCCTAGGTTGCAAATTACACCTCATGTTGTATTCACCTGGGTTTGTTCAATTAAGTTAGTTTCTGTATTTATCTTCATTACTTAAACTATGCTTAATGAAAACTAGGTTTTGTTTCAAATTACTATATAGCTGTACTTTTAACCTTGCTTACTCTACTGACATATTTCATTTGTCAGTAGAGACATGTTGTATATTAAAATAGATTAATCTTAGAAATAAGTTTTAAATACATATAGGTATAAACTTACAAACTAGATAACCTAAGGTACTATCTACAAACTGAACTATTAAATATATATATAAACATATAAGGACATCATACATAAACAGATCTGAAAGCTATCTATAAATTATTCTACATTTAAATCTAAGATAAATAAACCATTAAAGACCTTTCAAGGTCTGTCTCATTGAATACAAACTAAATAGTAAATCATTCAATTAAATAACAACATTATAAATAAATGAATAAGAAGTATCGTGACCACTCTTTTGGTCCAAGATTCACATCTCCGTTCACATCTAAAATCCACAGTCCTAACTAAACCACATCATAATCGCATGCATGAATCTTTTAAAGGTCCCTCATAACTATCCCATATACATTAACCAAGTAAAACAATTAAAGAACTTTGTAATTTATAAACAGAGGTCGTGGTATCGACCCCTATGGGTCCACAACCCAAGTCGCAGGCCTCAATATAAAAAAAACAAAACATTTATATGATTAAACATTAACCAAATACATAACTCAACAAACATTCCATATAACTAATTAAACACTATATGATACACATGAATCGTATTAGGTATTAAACATATCGAAATAGTATCACAGTTCCAAATAATTACAATGGGGTCAGGAATCGAATCCTGTGGGCATACAATCCCAACCCTTGTCTAATTAAAAATACAACTCATTACATCAACCACGAACATGGATCCAAGCCTGTGGGTATTGGTTACAAGGCCACCCCATACAATAGAGTATGTGGGCTACATTAAATAAAATCAACACTATTAAAATAACAACCCAATACTTTCACTACAGCAAGTCGTGAGGCTTATCTGTAAGAACGGCCTCGGCCTTAACATATAAATTACACAAAGTCTCTTTTAAAAGTCTAACCACAACAATGAAGGCCATTGAGGGCTTGCACCCTTGACTCACATATAATCCACATTAATTTCCAACTAACGAAATCATAACAGTAAAACAACCATATGAAGCTGTGTAGCATTCACCCAAGCCACGACTTACCAAATAAAAATACACAGTATGGATATAATCAACAAACTAACTATGTTAACAATTTCACCCCACAAGCTAATCAACAAAGTATAAACAGTAATGAAATATATTGGAGTTATCACAGCCACCAAGGGAAAGGCTCAAACCATATACAACATGGCCTTTACCCCACATTGTCAAACATTATATCCAAATATAAATACTCAACACATAGACCATAAACGAAGGCGTATGCCATTTTATAAACCATCATAATAAACCATTAAGGAAGTATAAATTCCATCCACACACATAGGAAGCATAATAACCATGGCCACTTCATAAACGCAACGAATTTACATTATGCATACTACTGCCATCATCATAGTCAAGTCCACAAAGGCATGCCAATGGTCTATGGCACCATTCAAGGCAATGGTGCAGCCCATGGCTCAAAAGCCCCAAATCCATTTATGATTTACATAACCCGAAATTAAATACACAGAGCCTATGAGAACGCAAGTTTGCTCCACGGCCGAAACACCACACTATTAATTTAAAAACCCAAGTCTGTTCATTACAAACCCGAAGGTGAATTCAAAACCCACAGAGAACCCCAAAACCAAACGATGAAACAAAATGCAGACATGCCGAGAGACCACAAGCGTAAGCTTGTTGGCAAGGCTTACTTTGCACTTCGCTCATAGTCAAACCAACGACACAGCTCGATCCACGCTGCTCTTCACCATACCTTGGCACATGTAACCACCTAGCGAAACCATAAGTTAGAAGTATGTAAATGATAGAAGCTTCAAAACAACATGAAATAACAGGCAAGAAACCCAAAGAGAAGCTTACCTTCCAAGTCTGGAGGCCGCCTCCATTTCCCCTACGTAGAGCCAAAACCAAAACCCAAATGACAAAATGAAACAACAAGTCCATCGTGAGCCAAGCCTAAGTTTGGGCTGCCACGAAAACCAAGGTGCATTAATGGCACCAACTAGTTCCCATTATCTAGTCAAAAACCCACTTTGCCATAGTTTGATATCGTTGACAAACGATATTCTCCACTACCATGCAAATCGTTAAACCCCAATGTATATGGTTCAACCATATGATATGTCACCACCCCAAATCATATCACAAGGTTAATATATTTCAAGATTATGTTTAGTGCATAGTCCAGGTATAGTATGCGCTAGTCCAAGGTTTAAGCCACAAGGCATACATCATATAGATAACATATAAACCGTAGGATTAAAGCCTTAACCTAATACAATGTGATTGGCCTAAGCTTAATGCTTAGTGAACATGGCATATGAAATACGCCATGTTAATATTTAACCCTTATAAAAATCAAAGCTCTGGTTTTAAGCCAAGATCATAACCTGCAAATAAGAAAACATAGGAGATGTTATTAGTTTTTAATAAAATAAATGTAGAACATAAATATAGTAAGATATACAAAGACTAAAAATAAACCATAATGAAATATAAGTAGTACATCGGAAATTTAGTTGTGATAGCTATATTGACGAAAATAGTATTTTACCTGGTTATAAATCTGAGTTGGCAAAGAACTGTAACAACCAGCACTAGGTCTATTAGGATCAAGATGTTCAATCCTCTTTAAATAAGACCTTGTCGCCAAAGTATGAACTGCATGTGAAATAAAAGAGGTTCCTTAGTTCAAAGAACTAAGTAAGCCTGTAAACAAATAAACACCTTTTCCTCTCATACCGTCATGGGAGAATGAGTCTCACCACTCTTCCCACTTTGTTTCCACAAACAAAGTTAAGTTAGGACTTTATACATAATGAGTAAGACTATGCAGAAAGGACAAAGCATTTAAATCCAGTAACGACACTTACGCGACACATGTCTAAACATAAGAACTAAGCAGTAAACATCGTAAGTAAAATACATCAATAATAATGACTGAAATTAAAATGACAGAATGTAAGAATAGCTTACGAATAAACAGTGGTACATGTAGTGTGCGATATAATTCCACAAGTCGAATAATGTTCCCTATAGGTAGTTGTTACTAGCCTATTTTTTTTTCGATTTTTGGGGACATTGCAAGTGGTATCAGAGCCCCGTTTCAATACTAAGAGACCTATGGGCGCACCAAGCATTCACCATGGAGAAAATAAAGTATAATATTAAATTTTGGTTTCTAACAGAAATTTTCCTGTTATAATTTTTTTTTACAGTTACAAGAATTTTTACAGGAATAGCTCAGTTTATGAACACTGAGGAAGATAACAATCGACAAGGAAGAATGAACACCCCCACCCCAGAAGGAGAACTGGTGGTGGAGCTGAATTCTAATATTTTGAATACTATACACAGTATTCAAGCAGAATTGTGAAGTCTCAGAGAAGACAACCTGAATGAAAGAAAAGAATAGCAAGCTATAAATGAATCATTACTAAGAAATATGATGGGAGGCAGCCCACAGGGTAAACCTACCCAGTCCACAAACATTTCCAAAAGAGAACCTTACAATAAGCAGGCCAGTAGCCCAAGAGAAGAAGAAAAACAGGAACGTACCCCTAAAGCACAAAAAGGAGATCATCACGGTCCTTCAAGTGATGACTCTCTTTCTCCCCGAAGAAAGAAGCAAAGAAGCAATGACAGTCTTAAGGAGGAGTTTCGAAAAATAAGACCCCCGACCTATGAAGGTGAAGTAAACACTAGGGAAAAGGCTGAAGAGTGGGTGCTGGGCATGAGTAAGTATTTCCAGGTTCATAACCATTCAAGTGAGATGAAGGCTCTTCTTTCCATCTATAACTTGAATGAAAAGGAAGCAAGATGGTGGAGATATTTAAAACACACCAAGAAAGATGAACTAAGAAAAATACGCTGGGGTACCTTACGAAAATTTTTCCAAGAGAAATATATGTTGGAAAGGTTCTTTGATAGAAAAGTGAAAGAGTTCATGAACTATGCATGGGATCCATGACTATGGACGCATTTATTAACATATTTCTAGATCTGTTGCATTATGTACCATACATCAAAGAAGAAATGGTAAAGATCTAGCAATTCCTAGGATGTCATCCTCCCAGTTTTTGGGACAGGATTGAATTAGACATGCCTAAGACTTTGGATACCACGCTGCACAAAGCTAGGTTCTGTTATGAGCATGGAAAACTAAGGCAGGAGAACATGAATCGAAACCGAGACAAGTCTAAGAAACTCTTTGATAACCACAAACCTGGGTCCAACCCACAGCCATACAGAAAGCAGAAAAACAACTTTCAAGCGAACAAGAACTTTAATAAATCTGGTACGAAGCCTTATGTACCAGCTGCTAATGTTAACAAGCTAGTAGCAAGTGGAGCCAATGCTACCCCACTACAGATCAAGTGCTGAAAATTCAGCGGGCCTCATTATGCCCGAGATTGTAAGAACAAGATCGGTGGGGTCTTGCACAACTTACAAGAAGAACCAACTATTGAGGACGTCTCTAGAACACCACAGATCTATGTAGCATTGGATGGCCAACATGAATATCATCAAGCTACAATGGTTGAGATAGAAGGTAATATATTGAACACTTCTATTTCAATACTTATTGATCCCGGTGCTTGTTGGAGCTATGTTTCACCTAAAATTGTTGATGAATGCACACTAGGAAAAGTAAAACATGATAAACCCTGGATGGTTCAGTTATCCACAGGTATGAAACAGAAATTTTCGAAAATTGTCAAAGAATGTGAGGTAAACCTGAATGGTTTTTCTAAGAAAGTAAACCTGAACATCCTACCTTTAGGCTTGTACGATATCCTTATTGGTATGGACTGGTTAGAACAACACCATGTCATGCTCGATTGCTTGCACAAGTCTATCTTATGTACTGATAGCCAAAGGAACCAAGTGAAGGTTCAGGGAATTCCAAAGAAAGTTTCTGTAAAACAAATATCTGCCTTACAAGCAAAGAAATGCATTAGGAAAGACTGCAAGTTGTTTGCAGTGAACATCCGAGACATAGAGTCTGATAGAGAGCAACACATAGAATACTTCCCCCTTCTTGAAGAATTCAAGGATGTGTTTCCTGAGGAAATCCCAGGATTACCTCCAAAATGAGACCTAGACTTTTCCATCGAACTGACCCGAGGATCAGTTCCGGCCTCCAAATCCCCTTACCGCATGAGTGCACCTGAGTTGGTGTAACTCAAACTGTAGTTGTAGGAGTTGATAGAGAAAGGGTATATCCAACCCAGTGTGTCTCCTTCGGGAGCATCGATACTGTTTGTAAAGAAGAAATACATTATGATGCAGATGTGCATTGATTATCGTCAATTGAACAAAATGACTATCAAGAACCGTTACCCACTCCCTAGGATCGATGACTTGTTCAATCAGGTGGGATGAGCCAGAATCTTTTCAAATATTGACCTGCGATCTGGGTACCATCAGGTATGGATTCGCGATGAGGATATTCACAAAACCTCCTTTTGTACAAGGTACGGGCACTACGAGTTTGTAGTGATGTCATTCGGGTTGACCAATGCACACGCGAACTTTATGTGTATGATGAACAACATATTCATTAAGTATCTGGATAAGTTTGTCTTGGTATTTATAGATGACATACTGGTTTATTGGAAGAATAAATAAGAGCACAAAGAACATCTTCGCATAGTACTACAAGTGTTGAGAGAACAGCAGCTTTACGCTAAGTTTAGTAAATGTGATTTTTACAAACCACAGATACAGTACTTAGGTCACATTATCTCTAAGACAGGGATAGCTGTGGACCCAGAAAAGATTAAAGCCATAAAGGATTGGCCTACCCCTACTAGTGCCACTGACATTAGGTCCTTTTTGGGATTAGCCGGATATTATCGAAAGTTCATTGAGAACTTCTTGAGAATCGCTTACCCCATGACTTCTTTATAGAAGAAAGCAAGTAAGTTCTTATGGACTGCTAAGTGTGAAGAAAGTTTTAAAAATCTTAAGCAGCTTAAGCAGTCCTCTTGCAGAATGATCACACGATCTGTTATTAATCACGGAAGTTAAAAGAGCATGAGCAAAATTACCCTATGCATGATCTTGAGTTAGCTGTCATCATCCTTGCTTTGAGGATGTGGAGGCACTACCTCATGGGAAGGAAGTTCCTTATGAAGATAGACAATATAAGTCTGAAGTATTTATTTGATCAAACGGATCTGAATGCGAGGCAAGCCAGATGGTTGGATTTCCTCAACGAGTACCATTTCGAGCTAAAGCACATTAAGGGCAAAGAGAATAAGGTTGTCTATGCTTTGAGCTGATGAACTCATATGATTTATGAGGTGACCTTGAGTCAAACCGATGCAGATTTGCATGAGAGGATTAGAGCGGCCAACGAAGTTGACCCCTTCTATGTGGAAATCCTCAAGAAAGTCCAGGAGGACAAGTTGTTTCAACAAAAAAAAGAATACAAGGTAGACGAATCCAGACTGCTATGGTCCAAGGATCGCTTGTATGTTCTAAAAGGAGGGGACCTTCGGTCCAACATCCTCATGGAATTTCATCGGGCACCCTACTTAGGGCACCCGGGATATCAAAAGATGATATCTACTGTGAAGAGACACTTTTTTTGGCCTAATTTAAAGGCCGACATTGCAATGTTTATTGTGAAATGTCAGGAATGTCAGCTAGTCAAAGCTGAGCATCAGCATCCCGCAGGATTGCTGCAGCCTTGCCCATTCCAAAATGGAAGTGGGAGGTCAATAGTATGGATTTCATCACCGGTTTACCGAAAAGTAAGAAGCAAAATGATTATATTTTGTGGTCATCGACAAGTTGTCGAAAGCAGCACACTTCATTCATGTGAAGTCGACCTACAAATCCGTGAACATTGTTGATATATTCTTGAAAGAGATATTTAGATTGCATGGGATACCGAAGGCAATTATCTCGGATCGAGATGTTAAAGTTTACAGGAAAATTTTGGAGATATTTATTCTCTGTATTGGAGACGCAGTTGAACTTTATCACTGCATATGACCCACAGACAAACGGGTAGACAAAAAGAGTAAACCAAATTGTTGAGGACATGCTTCGAATGTATGTCATGAACAACCCCACAAAGTGGCAGGATTACCTGCACCTCGTAGAGTTTACGTATAAAAATGGTTATCATACTTTCGCCAAGATGAGCCCCTTTAAGGTACTCTATGGATGAAAGTGTAAAACACTGGTTATGTGGGATAGCCCGGTGGATCGGCTCATGTTAGGGCCTGATTTGTTAATGGAATTGGAACAGTTGGTTACCAAGGTCTAGGTGAATCTTAAAGAAGCACAGGACCACCAGAAAAGTTATGCAGATCGGAAAAGAAAAGATAAGGAATTTCAAATACGAGATCATGTTTACTTGAAAGTAAAATCCAAACGAAGCTCGTTGAGCTTGGGTAGGTGCGGTAAGTTAGCACCTAGATTTTGTGGACCTTTTGAAGTACTAGCCAAGAAAGGGCCAATGACATATGAACTAGCATTTCCCGCGCATATAAGAGTCCATAATGTTTTCCATGCATCTTTGTTAAAGAAATATGTTTATGATACTAAACATGTTGTTGATTGGTCCCTGTTTTAGGGGGAACATAAAGGGGAATTTGCGCCTGAGCCTACTCATATACTGGATAAGAGAGAGGTGCAGCTTTGAAAGCACACTGTAGTCTAGTTGAAAGTGCAATGGAAGCACTTTGAGGCTGATGAGGCTACTTGGGAGAATGAAGCCACCATGAGAAAGGCTTACCCTGCCTTGTTTCATGATGTCATTCCAAGTCCCTAGAACACCAGGGACGGTGTTGTTATAAGCGGGGAGGGATGTAATATCCTGAATTTTGGACCTGACACTTATAGGAATGTGCCTATTGATTATGATGATTATCTTGAAGTTTTATTTTTATATTGGGTCGATATCTGTAAAAATGGGCTTAGAAACATCTGTAAAAATGGGATTAGAAAAATTCCCTCCATAATGTTTATAGAGGTGATTTTCAAAACCTAATGCCATATACCTGGAGCTATATATACTGTGGACAAAAACCTCCTTCAAAATTTTTAAGAATATGTTTTTTTTTGTGTACAGTAAAGTTTTGAAAATTGCAATTTTTTTGTTTTGAACTTTATTTGACTAGGTCTATAAAATGCATGCCTAGCCCTCATTGTTTGGTATTTTTGAGTGATCTCAGTTGGATATGGTGTTTTTTATTGTTTTACACCTTCCTGTATTTCTATTTTTCAAATCTTGGCTAAAAACATGCATGTTGTGCAAAAACATTGCAAGGCTTCCTTGTAAATGTGAAATGCCCGCTTTGTCCACTAAAATGCAAGCATAAGTTCCATCCTTTTGTATTTTTAAGTGCCTTAAGTTGGATAATATATGTTTCTTCCTCCCATGTTATTACACATGTCCAAATATTTCTCATTATATTTGCATGAAGTCTAGATATGTCTCACAACATTTGCATGAGGATCTTGTAGCGAGCCCACAGCCTCAAGATAGTATTATATTTATATCATACTATATGTATTATACATATATGAATTATCATAATTTATAAGTAGCATGGTCATAATTGAAAAGAATGTCTAAATTCACAATTTTGTTTTGTAAAAGCAGAGTGTAAATCTGTAAAAACGGGCTTAGAAAAATGTCCGCCAGAATGTTTATACAGGTGATTTTCAAAACCTAAAGCCATATACCTGGAGCTATATATACTATGGACAAAAACCTTCTTCATAATTTTTAAAATATGTTTATTTTGTGTACAGTAAAGTTTTGAAAATTGCAATTTTTCTGTTTTGAACTTTATTTGACTAGGTCTATAAAATGCATGCCTAACCCTCATTGTTTAGTATTTTTGGGTGATATCAATTGGATATGGTGTTTTTTTATTGTTTTACACCTTCATGTACTTATATTTTTCTACTCTTGGCTTAAAACACTTCTGTTGTGCAAAAACATTGCAAGGCTGCCTTATAAATGTGAAATGCCCGCTTAGTCCACTAAAATGCAAGCATAAGTTTCATCCTTAGGTATTTTTAAGTGGCTTAAGTCGGAGAATATATGTTTCCTCCTCCCATGTTCTTGTCCTATTCCATATTTTCTTTTTGAGCCATAAAAAGTATTTTTTAAACAAAAAAAACTATATTTTGTATTAATGTTGATTATTTTGTTGATTTTGCAGAATAACTCATCAATGGATCATTCGAACCAGTCATATCAACAAAATGTTCCTTGAAAAATAGGTCGATGCAAGGAAGTAGAATTGATTAATATTCCAATTTCCCCCCCACATGATATTTTCCTTCATTTCACTCCTGCTGGGGGTAAAAAAGTTGCTATTTGTGCTGTCCGTAACAATGTAAAGCACTTAGAGATCAGAACTCCAAACCAGAAAATAATATTATGAATTTAAATCAAACAACGTGCAATCATGCAACAACTATTGAAATTAGATGTCCTGTATGTAAGCAATGTGTGACAAAAACAGTGTTTGTCAACAACCTAGGCAGACTTTGAATCCAATTACAATTGAGGGAAATGGTAATGTACAAGACATAACTCTTGACCATACTATTAAATCTGATTCACTTAATGTGGTCTGAAATGTCCCTCAAAGATCAACTGTTGATGATGCTTCCATTACAAATAATTTGTATCAAAGTATAGAAGGTTGTTTTGCTCAACAACCTAGGTTTCCTTTATCTCCGGTTATGGTTGAAGGGAATGAAAGTGTAATCCTACCCAGTGGACAAAAAATTGAACATGCATCCCTTGAGAAGTTGGATACAACTATAAGTCATGAAACAGTTGAAAGAACTACCTTTCATGAACAAATGGATAGAAATGCACCTACAAAAAATCAAAATTCTGCAGATGCACAAGCTTCAGTAGAAATGACTGAAGGACAAATGGATAGAAATGCACCTACAGAAAATCAAAATTCTGCAGATGTACAGGCTTCGGTACAAATGCTTGAAGGACAAATGGATAGAAATGCAACTACAAAAAATCAAAATTTTGTAGATGTACAAGCTTCAATACAAATTCCTGAAGGACAAATGGATAGAAATACAGCTACAGAAAATCAAAATTCTGCAGATGCAGAAGCTTTAGTAGAAATGCCAGAAGGACAAATGGATAGAAATGCACCTACAGAAAATAAAAAATTATGTAGATGTACAAGATTCAGTACAAATTCCTAAAGGGTGTTCAACAGATCAAACTACATATGTTGTAACTAGAAGGTCAACAGGAAACCGCTTAAATAAATCCTTATTGAGTCTTAAGAAGCAGTCTGGATGGTTTAACCACATAGTAAATGAGGGGAACAAAAAATTTAAGGAAATTGGTAGATGGTTCTCTGGGAAGTCACTTGAATATGTAGATGAAAATGACATTATTTCTCGAATTGGGTACTTCATGAGCAAAAACTATAGTGAATATTCTAAATTTGAGGATGTTCTTGAACACCTAGATGGAGTGCTTCATAAACTTCGATCAATTGTTATGCAAGAGATCTGTAATGATTTTATGCATAGGAATGTGGCTTCTGTATTTATTGAATTAAGAATGAGCCATAAGGCTTTGCAATGTCTGAAGTGAATTGACCGTCATGGTGTATTGCAAGGGGTTAGTCCGACTTCAGTTTCCAAGGAGATGAAAAAGTGGAGCAAAGAAGCTGAGGATATTGATATGGGTTGGGAGAGAATTGGTGGTCTCACATATGGAGTTAGAGTGAAGCAAGTAAAGTCATATGCTTCCTTTATGGTTGAGTCCTATGAAAAGAGGACTGGAAGTAGAGTCATTGAAGTTTCTTTCAAACTTGGTATTGATTCTCGTGTACATTACGATCGAGGTGGGAAGGTATGTGAGATATTGTTTGAGTTACTAGAAGATAGTGGCTTGATGTTGATATATTCTTGAAAGAGATATTTAGATTGCATGGGATACCCAAGGCAATTATCTTGGATCGAGATGTTAAGTTTACAGGAAACTTTTGGAGATATTTATTCTCTGTATTGGAGACGCAGTTGAACTTTAGCACTGCATATCACCCACAGAAAGACGGGTAGACAGAAAGAGTAAACCAAATTGTTGAGGACATGCTTTGAATGTATGTCATGAACAACCCCACAAAGTGGGAGGATTACCTACACCTCGTAGAGTTTACGTATAAAAATGGTTATCAGACTTTCGCCAAGATGAGCCCCTTTAAGGTACTCTATGGACGAAAGTGTAGAACATCAGTTATGTGGGATAGCCCGGTGGATCGGCTCATGTTAGGGCCTGATTTGTTAATGGAAGTGGAATAGTTGGTTACCAAGGTCTAGGAGAATCTTAAAGAAGCACAGGACCACCAGAAACGTTATGCAGATCGAAAAAGAAAAGATAAGGAATTTCAAGTAGGAGATCATGTTTACTTGAAAGTAAAATCCAAACGAAGCTCGTTGAGCTTGGGTAGGTGCGGTAAGTTAGCACCTAGATTTTGTGGACCTTTTGAAATACTGGCCAAGAAAGGGCCAATGACATATGAACTAGCATTACCCGTGCATGTAAGAGTCCCTAATGTTTTCCATGCATCTTTGTTAATGAAATATGTTTATGATACTAAACATGTTGTTGATTGGTCCCTGTTTTAGGGGGGGCTTGAAGAGGAGTTTTCCCCTGATCCTACTCATATACTGGACAAGAGAGAGGTGCAGCTTTGAAAGCACACTATAGTCTAGTTGAAAGTGCAATGGAAGCACTTTGAGGCTTATGAGGCTACTTGGGAGGATGAAGCCACCATGAGAAAGGCTTACCCTACCTTGTTTCATGATGTCATTCCAAGTCCCTAGAACACCAGGGATGGTGTTGTTATAAGCGGGGAGGGATGTAATATCCTAAATTTTGGACCTAACACTTATGGCCATGTGCCTATTGATTATGATGATTATCTTGATGTTTTATTTTTATATTGGGTCGAAGACCCCATTGCATAAGAACATGATGATTTGTTTTATATATTGGGCGTAAGCCAATTATTGTTGATATATATATATATGCTTGTTTGTGTTGGGTGTGGACCCTGAAGCACATGATTGATGAGATGTTTTGTGTTGACTGGGAAGCTCTGGAGCACTTGAGTGATTGATGATTTGTGTTGAGCAAGAAGCTTTGGAGCACATGAGTACTTACCTTTGTGTTGATCGAGAAGCTCTGGAACACATGAAAAGATAATTAGAAGTGTTGGGCATAAGACCTAGATCCTTCCATGTTGATGTTGAGCATAATCTCTGGAGCATCGGATCCTTGGCCATTGTATCCCTAGGTGTATTGTATAAGTACATCCTAGCATTAGTGTTAAGAGAAGAGCTCTAGAATTGCATTGAATTGTAACTCCCTGTTAAAGCGTTGAGTATGGGCTCTGGTAAGCACTAGGGGTTATTGAAAATAATTTAATAACTTTCAAGTGAAAACGACTCGAGGAAAAATATTGATCTCATCATACTTATTTATAAGTGATTAAATGAAATTTCAAATTTATGTATCCTCATCAAGTACTGAAGAGATACCATGTTATACGAGGGAAATCCAACATGCAAGGATGTTTAGAGTTGCTTAGCCTAGTAGACCTAAACCATCTACCTACTTGACCTTAATGAAGAAGTGTCATTAAGTCTAGGGATCATGGTATATGATGCCCAAAGACATTGTTAACAAAGTGTTATATTATTATGTGCTTTATACATGGCATGTATGTTGAGTCCACAATTGGTCCCTTTTTAACCATCCTTAATCACCTTTTCTTCCCTTGTTTTACACTATTCAGCATGCTAATCAGACCTGTTTTCCTCACTCTATGCCCTAAATTTCCAAGGTAAGACTGATTATTGTTTTATCTTATTAATGATTATGATTGTGACAATTAAGGCTGTTTATCTCTCAAAATTGTGCTAGTACGTTGTGATTTATGAAGATAGCGCAAGATGAGTTGATTGCAGGAAAGTGGAGCTGAACAAGTCTTGAAACAAGGGGCGTTCGTGATTCAAGAAGACCCTCAATCCTTCAATCATCAATTAAGGCACGTGGTTCCTATGCAACCCTCCAGACAGAGCCGTACAAATTAGCTGTAACAGAATGTGCTACGATTGGGGGATCTTTAGTATAGCTGTTCGAATATCATGGCGATCTGGGAAGATCGCCACTTCTGGGCCAGCTTACAGCTCTTTCTCATTTTCTATATTTGCACCACGCCACGTTTTGTAACAACTCGTTTTATTCAGGGCGCCTGAAGATCAGAGATCTTCATGGCTGCCCTTTGTAATAGGATCGGCTGTTATGGTCCGTATGTATAAAAATGAGAGGCTGCCTTGACCCAGGGGGTTGGAAAATAGATAATTCATTCTTGTATTGACAGTGGAAGTAATCTGTATTCATTCTTTCTTTTAATACAAGGAGTTACCGCCGATTTAAGGCAGCTGTACATTGTTCATCCAACGTCTCTGTGTGAAGGCTGGGCCTGCCTTCCGCAGAGATTGCTGAGTTAAAGTAGGATCTCTGAATTTATTATCGTGTGATGTTTTGCTGATTATATTGCTTGTGTGCGCAGCAGTAGCCTGTGTGAATTTGCAGTATTATATTTTCCTGAAATTGATAATTGTTATAGATTAACAGTCGACTGAATAGGAAGTTTCCTTCATGCAATTCATTCAATAGCTGTACACAGCTTTGTTCATCTCACGGTTTCAGATTGTCATCCCACGAATCCCTGCAATTATTTTACTGTTACAATTGTTAACTTTCATTTCTGCAATTCAATTCTTTAGAGTAGCTGAACTTGATTTGCTGCAATTGAATTTCTAGATTACATTCCGTTTATGTTTATGGATTTCAAGAGTGGTTAGATTGAGTAAGCAAAGCATTTACTCTGGGATATGGACAGGATTTTCTTTCTGTCTGCAATTTTCATTTGAATCTGATTTCATTTCTATTTGGTACATGGTAGGAAGAATTTGAATTTGTAGTGTTTAGAAGATTGGTGGGATTACATAGGTTCTGAGGGATGAACATGGTTGTTAAAGGGTAAAGTGTTTAATTACAATGATCTGGTGTTTAAGCATAAATTGTGCATCTATCCTTTGAAATAAAAGACTTTCTCGGGTTGACAATAAATCTCGTATGCTCTGTGTGTTGATAATAATTTATCTGCATTTAGGGTGCTCGACATTTTGGCGCCGTTGCCGGGGAAGGATAAAAATTAAACACTATCATTAGTTTCATTTGGTAATTGTTTCTAGTCAGTTTCTTTTTATTCTCTTTGATGAAATGATTTGGGTTGCATGAATACGAGAAGGGTAAAACGCGATCAATTCCCAACTCCCAAAACTCCACAAGATACTAACAGTGCAGGTGGCTCGGGTCGCAGTCGAGGAGTACCATTGGGCAGAAGGACGTTCATCGATGATCTTGTTGACAGAACTGATTCATCCACCAAAGCTCATCTTCAAGAAACTCCTATCAAAAGGAATCCTGCCGATCCTGAGGCGTCAGCGTCAGGATCCACAGTGGAGAATCCACGAGCAGCTGCAACTCTCTCAAACATCCCTGTAGACGAAGACACAGTTGTTACAACCGGACCTGCTGGTAAAGGTCCGACCTACCACATCAACGGGAGGGTTGTAACTAAGGAAGAGTGGGATCATTACCACTAGAAGTTCTTGGATCAGTGGAGGAACAAAGAAAAGAAAGAGGAACAGGAGAAGGACGAAGAAAAGAACACAGAAAGAAATGAAGAGGAGAAAACAGAAGAGGAGATGAGTAACAGACACGGGGCCGACGAGGAAGAAGTAATGGGAGAAAAATGTCATCATGAAAATCGCTCCCTGCCAGAAGGAATGGTGGCTACACTGCAATTTCCGATTCAACAACTGGATGGGGCAGCTCCTATGAAAAATATCTCACCATCGGTGTTACCTCGTTTCCATGGAAAAGCGGCAGAAGACCCAGACGAATTCCTCTTTGAATTCGATATCCTTTGTCGCAGCTACGATTATATCACTGATGCCCAAAAGCTAAAAAAAATTCCTGCTACCCTGAAGGACAATGCATTACGCTGGTTCATGAGCCTTGGGGGAGGAACCGTTGCTAATTGGGGTGCAATGAAACAAGTGTTCCTAGAGAAATACCAGGAATATTGTAACACCAAAGACAAAAGAGAGGAATTATTTAAAATGGTGCAAAAGGAGGACGAAAGTTTGGAGGATTTTGTGGAAAGACTGCTGTACAATGTGCAGAGAGCTGGGCAAACAAACATGGGGCTGGATGTACTTAAGATAATCTTGCTCCGTGGGATTAGGGATGATTGTTTAGATATGTTAAATCTGCTTGGTAAGGGAGATATCTCCAAAGAACCTTTTGAAAAAATTGTGGAACTATGCAAGAGATACTCCAGGGGGTCTTCCAGGAACAATAAGCAGGACAAACGAGATAAGCTAGAAGGTGACGTCTTCGACAGAAATTAGAAATCATCTAATGGAGGCACCACCCATGCAGAGATAGGCAATCTCCTTGAAAATTTTAAAACAGAAATGATGAGCTCTATCTCCTCGAAGATCGATGTCCTGAAGGCAAAACAAAAACAAGTAGTGGAGGATCTCACGTTAGGTGTGTTCTGCCCCCGATGTAGAAAGAATCATCCGGTGAGAGAATGCCCGCTTGACAAAGTAAATGTATGTCAGCTGTGTGAGCTGAACCATGATGTGAAAGAATGTCCCTCACTTCCTCAAGTAAAGGCCGTTCTGCAGGAATCAAACCCGGATGTGGAAGCAGCCTACTTTATTGCACAGAAGAAACCGTGGCAGCCTCGAAATCAAGGTATGTCTCCAGAGTGATTTCCATTTTTGAATAATATGGGAAATTGGAATAATAATATGCAAAACATGAATACACAATTCCCTTCAAATTATACTCAGTGGAATTCTTCCCAACCTGCAATACAAAACTATAACTCATGGAGTCCTTGGACACAACCACCACATCAACCTACGTCGTGGTCTCCTGGATGGAGGAATTTCCATCCTGGGAACCAGTTTCCTCAGCCACCTCCACTTCAACAGTCACCATATTCTCTTCAGTTTTCCCAATTCCCTCCATACCCTCAATACCTACCTCAGCAGTCCCAGCTGCAGCTGCAGAACAATTCTGTCCCGAATATACCCATACGACCTCAGCTGC
The DNA here is from genome assembly GCA_001517045.1 of Pseudotsuga menziesii. Lineage (NCBI taxonomy): Eukaryota > Viridiplantae > Streptophyta > Pinopsida > Pinales > Pinaceae > Pseudotsuga > Pseudotsuga menziesii. Next base: position 41,301 of record LPNX010269178.1, on the reverse strand, counting down.
CGGCCCAACCTAATCCTAACCCAAATAATAAAGCAGTCCATCAATTGGAGACTGTCAACATGCCGGCCTACTCTCTTTCCCCTATACCCTGTAATGACATCCATTTACGATCTGGGAAAATAGTAGAACCCGTAATTACAGAGGATGTTTCACCCTCTGTGCATAAAGAAGAGGGGAGTTCACAGCATCCATTTGACACAGTTCCTATCATTGAAGATGCTGAGCACCCCTTAGAAAGGATGGATGAAACATCCGACGGTAAAGGGACGGCTGAAACATCCAACGATAAATCCGACAATACACAGCCTTCCCAGTTGATAAGGCAACCACCATACCCCGAAAGACTAATGCTACCAAGAATGGAGGGGAAACCTCAGTTTAACCTCCTAGGAGAGTTAAGGAACCTTTATGTCAAAATCCCCCTCCTTCAAGCTCTTCAAGACGTACCTATTTACGCTAGAATAGTTCGGGACCTGTGCACTAAGAGACCAGGAAGGAAACCCAGGGATCCTCCTACTGTTCATGTCATAGGGAACTTATCTGCCTTGATGACAGGAAAAATCCCTGTAACTAAGTATGATGACCCTGGAAATCCTACCGTCACTGTACAGATCGGACAGACACAGATACCCAACGTCCTAGTGGATCTAGGAGCAACGATCAATGTTATAACAATAGAGACTGTAAGGAAGCTTGGGCTCACTAATATTAGACCGACCCCTACTATTCTGGAATTAGCAGACAGATCCACCATCAGACCCGAAGGGATTCTGGACGACCTTGTCATCTCAGTAGATTCCTGGGAGTACCCAACTGACTTTTTGGTATTACAACCAAAATCGCAGTTGGGGGGGAACCCATTGATACTGGGGAGACCTTGGTTGTCCACAGCTGATGCTTACATCAGCTGTCGATCGGGGTCCATGATTATATCTGATGGTACGGATACTAAAAACCTCACCCTTTATCCTCCAGCTCGGCCAAGTCTAGAAGCTGAAACATCCATTTGGATCGAGCAGGAGGAGGAGGAGGATGTCCAGCCATTATTAACTATAGGGAAGGCCTTAAGTTTTAAAACTGAAACAGAAGATGACACTATTATCAATTTCATTAGTGAACCCACTTCAGTGAATAGAGAGGTTTATCAAATTCTGAACACTACCCTGGGCAAGGAAGAACAAGAAAATCTTACGGAAGAAGCCTTAGTTGGTGGCACGAATATCATCCCGGTTCTAAAAAATTCAGAAAGTATTCCTATTGAGGTAGAGCCTAGAAGGACTTTGAATATCAATCCTAGTCTCTCCTTAGAAGAACAGAAACGCCTGATCAGCCTCTTGAAGGAACACAAGGGGGCGTTTGCCTGGGAGTATATAGATATGAGGGGTATTCCCTCTAATCTGTGCACTCATCACATTTATATTAAAAGTGACTCCTGGCCTGTGTGTCAACCCCAACGACGCATGAACCCCAATCTGAGGGATATAGTGAAGGAGGAAATCCAGAAACTTTTGGAAGCAGGATTTATATATCCTATTTCAGATAGTGAGTGGGTCTCTCCACTCGTGATTGTACCCAAGAAAAATGGGAAATGGAGGGTCTGTGTTGATTACAGGGAATTGAACAAAGCAACTCAAAAGGATCATTTCTCTTTGCCCTTTATTGACCAAGTACTTGATACCCTGGCTGGAAAGAAGTTCTTCTCCTTCCTAGACGGTTTCAGTGGGTACAACCAAATCCAGATTGCTCCCGAGGATCAGGATAAAACCACCTTCACCTGTCCCTGGGGAATGTTTTCCTACAGAGTGCTTCCTTTTGGATTATGTAATGCACCAGCAATGTTCCAAAGAGATGTAATTGGAATATTCTCTAAATTGGTCAATGATAGTATGGAAATCTTCATGGATGATTTTACTCCCTATGGCAGGGATTTTAATGAAGCACTGGAAAATTTAAAGAAGGTTTTAATTCGCTGTGAACAGACTCAGCTCTCATTAAGCACTGAAAAGTGCCATATGATGATGAGTGAGGGGGTGGTGTTGGGACATTTTATCTCTGCCAATGGCATTCAGGTGGACCCTTCAAAAATCAAAGTGATTAAGAATATACCTACCCCTTCAACTCAGAAAGAGGTGAGAAGCTTTCTGGGACATGCTGGATATTATCGAAGGTTTATAGAAAATTTCTCCAAACTGGCTTCTCCCTTGTTCTCTATGTTAATGAAGGATGCACAGTTTGTGTGGAATACAGCATGACAGAAAGCATTCGATGAGCTTAAAGCAAAGTTGTCCACAGCTCCCATCTTAAGGGGACCTAATTGGACCCTGCCCTTCCATATTTCTTCAGATGCCTCTGACACTGCCATTGGAGCAGTATTAGGACAACAGGAGGGTCAAGTACCTTATGCCATCTACTATGTAAGTAAAAACTTAGCCGCTACTGAACTTAATTATACTGTTACTGAAAAATAATTCCTAGCTATTGTTTACTCTATCAATAAATTTCGACATTATATCACCGGGTATCCTACATTTGGGCACACTGACCACTCTGCCATTAAATATTTAATGAATAAACCTGTTACCAATGCCAAAGTGACCAGATGGATTTTGTTGTTGCAAGAATTTGATATCACCATTATAGATAAACCTGGGAAAGAAAATGTTGTTGCTGATTTTTTATCCCGTCTTACTAACAGTGATGACAGTTTGCCTGTTGAGGACTCTTTTCCAGATGAACATCTATTCACACTTTCAGCTCATTCTCCATGGTATGCAGACGTCGCTAACTATTTGGTTGCAGGAAAGCTCCCGCCATATATGTCTAAATGAGAAAAAAGAAAAATTATTCAGCGGAGTGCCAGGTTTTGTTGGTTAAATGGTCATCTCTTCTACACAGAGCCCGATCTTGAGATCAGGGGATGTGTAAGAGAAGACGATATCTTTCATATACTAAAATCCTGTCATGAGGATCCTTGTGGAGGGCACTTTGCAGATAAAAGAACAGGGCATAAAGCACTGCGGATGGGCTACTACTGGCCGACTCTGTTTAGGGATGCTAAAAGGTACGTTCAGTCCCGTGACAGCTGCCAAAGGATGGGCCAACCTAATAAAACAGATCAGATGCCCCTACAGTCCCAACTTGTATTTGAACCATTTGAGAGATGGGCACTGGATTTCGTTGGCCCTATCAGTCCTCCTTCCCGACAGAAGGTCTATATTCTGGTTTGTACTGATTATATGACCAAGTGGGTGGAGGTTGTAGCTTTGGCCAAGGCTAATGATCAGGCAATGATTGATTTTCTGTATAGTGAGATCTTTACCCGCTTCAGGGTACCAAAAGAAGTAGTTACCGATGGGGGGCCGCAATTCATGTCACACCAATTTGAATCCTTGCTCCGGAAGTATCATGTGCAGCACAGGGTGTCTTCGCCTTACCACCCCCAAGCCAATGGTCAGGTGGAAAGTACCAATAAGGTTATTGAAAACATCCTTACTAAAATAGTTAAGAGCCATCGAAGGGATTGGGCTGACAGGATTCCGGAAGCACTGTGGGCATATCGCACGACTTGGCGTAGCACCACAGGTTTCTCCCCATATGATCTAGTGTATGGAAAGAGTGCCATCTTTCCAATTGAGTTTGAGATTAAAACCCTGAAGACAACCACCGAGATGAATCTGGATGTAACAGAAGCTCAGAAGCGAAGGTTGTATCAATTAAACGAATTAGACGAGAAGCGGTTGGCTGCAGTGGACCAGACTTTGTTGCTTCAGCAACAAAGATCTAATTGGCATGACCGATTTATTAAAAAGAAAGTCTTCAGCGAAGGAGACTGGGCGTTACTCTATGAATCCAGATTCAAAAAGGATTTTAAAGGCAAATTGCATACAAGGTGGCTAGGTCCATATTTGGTTGACAGGGTCTTTGACAACGGCACTGTCCGTCTGGTGACCATTGATGACAATCGCCTACCATTACTTGCTAATGGCCACAGACTGCGACTGTATCACAAGCATATTTCGAAAGATGCATTCATTTCGCAAATCGCCGCCGATCCAGAGTATCAGTTGACACCAGGGCAGGAGCTTCTCTCTGCCTCTGCCAACCCTTGAACTGTAAATCACACTTTGAATCGCTGTACATAAATAATTTTTTTCTTTCCTACTGTAGCGTATAATTCTTTATTTTCCTTTTGCATTTGATCGTTTCGGTTGTTGTTATTTTTCAATAAATGTTTTGCAGGGAAGTACCAGGTGAATGACCAGATTGGGCCTGTCGAACCGGCGTCGTCTTCCTCTGCTTCCCTGCGTCGCATTTTTCTTTTTTTCCCCAAAATAAAATTTCCCGGCGGCTGAACATAATTTCCCGGCGGCTGAAACATAATTTCCCGGCGGCTGAAACATAATTTCCCGGCGGCTGAACATAATTTCCCAGCGACTGAACATAATTTCCCGGTGGCTGAACATAATTTCCCGGCGAATGGAACAGAATTTCCTGGCGACTGAACATAATTTTCCGGCAGCCGTGAACCACATTTGCCGGCGGCTGCAACATATTTTCCAGCAGCCGTGACCCTTTCCCGATGACCAGCAAATCCTTTTTCCGGCAGCCGTGAACCACATTTTCCGGTAGCTGCAACATATTTGCCGGCGGCTTTGACATATTTTTCGAGGACCGTCAAACTTTTTCTTCCACAGCCGTGATTGTTCCTGTTTTCGCCAATCTTTTCCCGACACCGTGAACCACCTTGGGCGGCTGCAACATCTTTTTAGTTGGCCGCAATCTCATTCTTGGCAACTGCAATTCTGCTCTATTTTGCGGACATCTCCAGCAGTAGACACTATTTTCTTGCAATCTGCAGTGGTAACTCCTGAATTAACGAAAGAAAATTTCTTCCACTACTAGCTATGGCCCTGATTTATCCTACTCGTGCCGGACAACTAAGCATCATTCCGACCCCGGCGACGCGATGGTTTTTGTTTCATTGGTAGACGGCATTATGGCGTTATCCGCGTCATTATGATCAACTTAATTCCTACGCACGAGCTCGGCTTTGCAGCGTCAGCAATCACACATTCCATTATTTTCCGCAGGCTATCCGATGCATAGTCACACGAGGTATGGCTTTGATTCTCACGTGATTAAGTGTTGATTCAATTTAATAATATCAGTCGTGCCTTTATACGTATTATCATTATGGCTTAATTAATCCATTCCCTCGTGTGACGTAAAAACTCATAACCGCCACCTTCCCCAATTTGGCATAACAATTTCGAACCCCCCTTAGTACTGAACTTTCCAAATTCGCCATCTTTTTCTCAACATCTCTGCTCCGCGCTCTGTGCATCCTCTGCTCTGCAATATCCATTTTCGGACTCTGTAACTCTGCAGCCTGAACTATGGGGCTTCCTCCTCATCATGAACCTTTGAATACACGGGAACTCAGGACCAATCCTGAGGTTTTTGCCATTTTTCAAGCTGCTAGCTGGATTGAATATTTTGAGCGACTGGATGGATTTAACCGGGAAGCAGCTTTGCAATTTGCTTTGAACCTCCGAGACACTCACTCCGAGGTATGGGGGTTGCGGATAGAAGTCTCTGAGATCATTATATCTGAGGTTACTGCTATTCCACGGGAGGGAAAGGCATGGTTTAGACGACGAGTTTCCATGACGATTGCACGGGAAGAATTTTTACGAGAAGGGGAGCAAGTTCAATCATCAAGAAGAGGAATTGCACTGCACTCACTGCTGCGGCCATGGGATCAGGTTGCTGTCTTTCTTAAGAAGTACATCACCTGTGAAGGTAGGTACCAAACTATTTATAGATCTACCATTGCTTTCTCATCTCCGCCATGGCATTTTATTGAATATCCTGTACTATCTGCTTCATGCCCTGCGTCATATGGCGGCGTATGTCCAAGGTTCTAAACATCAACATGTTTCCCTAACCCACTATGGTCTTATAAAATTAATCATTTCAAGAACCCTCGTCCAACACAATATAACCTGGGATCAATTCATTGCTGCGCATACAGCTCGCACTCAAGAACCTGCTCCTTTGTTAGGTGTCCCAGTAGAGCAGGCACATCTTCAACCACATCGGGAGGATCGGAGTCCCTCCCATATAGTTGGGGGGGGGATGACATTGCACCAGAAGAAGAGCAACAGGGGACACAAGCAGGACCATCAGGGGAGGGTGTTGATAAAAACCTTGGGAAAAACACAGACAAAAAGGTAGCTCTGCCATCGGAAGGCGAAATTGGAGCAGCATTGAATGTTGTGACAATTGAACCTGAAGATGGAAGAGCCAAAGCAATTGAGGAACATATTGAACCAGTCAATATTGAATCCTCACCTGAGTGGGGAGGAGGAACCCTAAGTGAGGAGGAACGACCTGAGGAGCAAGGAAACATTCCTTTGATCTCAGCAGTGAATCCTGATATGCCAGCTCCTACAAAGAAAACACCACAAAAGAAAAGAAAGAGACCAATTAATGAACCTAGCATAACCCCACCAATAAGAAGAAAAAGAACTAAATCAAATGCAGCAGTAGAGGCATCCAGAAAGAGGTGGGCAACCCTGGAGGCATAGGTTGAGTTCCCAATCCTTGTACCAAGGCCAATGGATGCTCCACAAAGGTCAGTTGAGGAAGAACCCAACATTGAAGGACTTTTGGAAGAGAACACATTGTTAAAGGAGGAAGTCCAAGTACTTCGAAAGGAAGTGGAGACATGGAAGGAAACCTGCAGGAAACAAGGTGAGAAGAAAATGTATACACTGGTGGAAGCTACAGAACAGTTGGAGGAATCAAACTCTACCGAGCCTGGTAAGGAGGACGAGCAAGTGCTCTGCCCCACTTGTGGGGAAATTTTCAAAAATAAAGGCCACGAGATCATATTTGGCACAGCACCACAGCCCACGTCCATAATGGAAGAACCTGCAGAAAAAGAAGATGTTGTAACACAAGAACCAACATCTTTGACCATCCTTGCAGGAGCTGCTACCAATCCTGTGACAGAGGAAAAAAGGGATGAAATCAGGAATGATGATGGAGATAAGAATTGCACTGTGAACTCAGAATGCTCCCACAATATAGAGATGATAGAAGTTGAGCCACAAGGGCAATACATTGATGAACTTGAACAGGGGACTGTAACACAGGAACCAGCAAACCAGGAGTTACTTGTCTAGTCGGTCGAGGAAGGGAGAGAAGAATCTGGGATGGAGGACACTCTGGAACCTAATGAAGATCTTTGCATCGTGACTCCAGAATGTTCCCATGATACAGAACTAATCCAGGATGAAGAGGTAATCCAGGATGTTGTAACACAAGAACCAACATCCTTGGGAATTGTAGCAGGGAGTCCTGAATTTCAATTAGAAGATGACCCGAGGGTGGATATCATAACCGATACACAGTGGAGTGAGGATGAATAGACAATAGCCTCAGGTGACACTGAGCTCCTTGAGGAAGAGTTGTACGATGGGGAAGATATCCAGTCTCAGAGGTAGGAGAACAAAGAAGACACTGTTACACAAGAACCAGTGTCTCCAAAAGCGATGAATGTAACTCCTGAAGAGAACCCAGGGGATGTTGCTGCCACACAAGAACCAGCAACACAAGAATTGAATCCAGAAATGCAGGAGGAAGACACTGTTACACAAGAACCAGTGTCCCTAAAAGCAATGGAGGTGGATGCTGAGGAGAGTTTAAAAGGTGTTGTTGTCACACAAGAACCAGCAACACAAGAATCAGATTCAGAAATGCAGGCTGACCAGGGAGAAGACACTGCCACACAAGAACCAGTGTCTCAACGAGCCTTGAATACAACTGTGGAAGGTAATCCGGGGGATGTTGCTATCACACAAGAACCAGCAACACAGGAATTGAATTCAGAAATGCAGGATGACCAGGGAGAAGACACTGTTACACAGGAACCAGTGTCTCAACAAGCCTTGAATACAGCTGTGGAAGATAATCCAGGGGATGTTGCTGCCACACAAGAACCAGCAACAAAAGAATTAAATTCAGAAATGCAGATTGACCAGGGAGAGGACACTATCCCACAAGAACCAGTACTTCTCCCTCTCAGAAATTTTATTGATTTGGATTCAGAGCAAGAAGGGCATTATAAAAAGGAGATTTTAAATCTCACAGCAGAAGTATCATCCCTGAGGATGGAAGTGACCAAATGGAAAAATCAGGTGGAAGAAAACCAGAAAAAGATGATTGCTTTAAGTGAGCATAGAAGAATTATTAGAGCATTGGAAGAGCAGGGGGCTGAAGAACATATGGCCCACAGAGTTCAGGTAGAGGAGCTACAGAACAAAATGAGGGGATTGAAAAAGTTTCAAGGCATGTAGAAGGAGAAGGATCAGATGTATGCCCTATCTCAAGAACTCATAGGCACAAGGAAGCCCTCTTCCTCTTATCCGGTATTTCTCTTCGAGCAGTTTGTCTGGTTTAAATTAAAGGCTATACAGAAAGGGAGGTCGTTTGAAATCACAACCTCAGAAAAAATTTTGGAGACATTCTTTAGAAGTAATCTTGAGGAGCAGAACTTACTATGTGAATTATACTTGCACGAGATGGCTTGCCCTTTGGATCGCCACTCGAATCTTGTTCCATTTGCAGGGGATGTTCAGCTAAGACCCTTTTCCTCTTTTGTGAGCAACCATGTTCAGTGGGAAAGGTCTTTTCAGACATTTTCCCACAATGAAGCTCATACTAATTTATGGATTCGTAGTGAGCCCCAGAATCCTGGAATTCTTTTGGCACGGTACAGAAGTCTCCTTTCCAGTCCTTCCCAGGTACAACATATTATGAATTTGCAGGAAGAGGTGATCTCCACTTGTACCAAATCCATTTCCAGGCAGCAGCAGGTTGCATTGGAAGGCAGCAAGCACAGATGGCAGGCTGCCTCCTCTACACTTAGAAACTGGGATCCCTACTGCTTTAATAATTTTAAACATGCACTCTCTAGAGTCAAGGGTTATGTAGGGAGTATGAAGGAATGTGGAGTTAACTGGCTGGGTTTAAAGTTTAAATTTCCTCTTATTTGGTGGCAAGCAAAACCATATAACATGGATTTTTCCTTGACTAGAGCAGAGGAGCAGAAATGTTGGCAGTACTGGGTTATTCACAAGGGTTTTCTAAAGACAAATGAGAAGCACGAGTTTCCTTACAATTTTTCTTCCCTCCATGAACAGAGCTCAATGCAGGACTCAGATTCCGAATGATGCAGGTTGTTGCATGAGGACATGCAACAGGGTAGTTTGGGGGAGATGTTGAGTCCACAATTGGTCCCTTTTTAACCATCCTTAATCACCTTTTCTTCCCTTGTTTTACACTATTCAGCATGCTAATCAGAACTTTTTTCCTCACTCTATGCCCTAAATTGCCAAGGTAAGACTGATTATTGTTTTATCCTATTAATGCTTATGATTGTGACAATTAAGGCTGATTATCTCTCGAAATTGTGCTAATACGTTGTGATTTATGAAGATAGCGCAAGATGAGTTGACTGCAGGAAAGTGGAGCTGAACAAGTCTTGAAACAAGGGGCATTCGTGATTCAAGAAGACCCTCAATCCTTCAATCATCAATTAAGGCACGTGGTTCCTATGCAACCCTACAGACAGATCCGTACAAAGTAGTTGTAACAGAATGTGCTATGATTGGGGGATCTTTAGTATAGCTGTTCGAATATCATGGCGATCTGGGAAGATCACCACTTCTGGGCCAGCTTACAGCTCTTTCTCATTTTCTATATTTGCACCACGCCACATTTTGTAACAACCCGTGTTATTCAGGGCGCCTGAAGATCAGAGATCTTCATGGCTGCCCTTTGTAATAGGATTGGTTGTTATGGTCTGTATGTATAAAAATGAGAGGCTGCCTTGACCCAGGGGGTTGGAAAATAGATAATTCATTCTTGTATTGACAGTGGAAGTAATATGTATTCATTCTTTCTTTTAATACAAGGAGTTACCGCCGATTTAAGGGAGCTGTACATTGTTCATCCAGCGTCTCTGTGTGAAGGCTAGGCCCGCCTTCCACAGAGATTGCTGAGTTAAAGTAGGATCTCTGAATTTATTATCATGTGATGTTTTGCTGATTATATTGCTTGTGTGCGCAGCAGTAGCCTGTGTGAATTTGCAGTATTATATTTTCCTAAAATTGATAATTGTTATAGATTAACAGTCGACTGAATAGGAAGTTTCCTTCATGCAATTCATTCAATAGCTGTACACAGCTTTGTTCATCTCACGGTTTCAGATTGTCATCCCACGAATCCCTGCAATTATTTTACTGTTACAATTGTTAACTTTCATTTCTGCAATTCAATTCTTTACAATAGCTGAACTTGATTTGCTGTAATTGAATTTCTAGATTACATTCCGTTTATGTTTATGGATTTCAAGAGTGGTTAGATTGAGTAAGCAAAGCATTTACTCTGGGATATGAACAGGATTTTCTTTCTGTCTGCAATTGTCATTTGAATCTGATTTCATTTCTTTTTGGTACATGGTAGGAAGAATTTGAATTTGTAGTGTTTAGAAGATTGGTGGGATTACATAGGTTCTAAGGGATGAACATGGTTGTTAAAGGGTAAAGTGTTTAATTACAATGATATGGTGTTTAAGCATAAATTGTACATCTATCCTTTGAAATAAAAGACTTTCTCAGGTTGACAATAAATCTCGTATGCTCTGTGTGTTGATAATAATTTATCTTCATTTAGGGTGCTCGACATGTATAAAGAATTAAATATATTAATAATATAAATAAATGAAAGAAAGAAGAAGAATCTCCATCAATTATTATTTATCATTAAAAGATTAATAAATAGTATAATGTCTATGAAAGTCTAACTAGGAACTAGTTAAAAGTTCCTAAGTTAAAACGTTGAAAATTACCCAAGTAATTAAAAAGGGTGAAATCAAGAAATCAAGGATTTCTTGATTTAACTGTCCCTTTGACTGAAAAGTATGTCTATAAAGAATCAATCCAAGGAAAGTCTTGGCGTTCTGATCTATCATTAGAGGAGTCATTAGAGGAGTCAAGTAAGAACATTTTCCTGGAAGGAAAAATGAGAACTGATCCAGATCTAATATACTAGATAGGAAACCCTACCTTAGGATCTCTAATCTACTTGCATGTTGGAGTCCATCTCAGGGGGATCCAGATTAAAACCATGAACATTTTTGGTTCATGGTTGGGTGGAACGTGGTAGTTCCCAAGTGATTTGGTCATCAAAACAGAGGTCAGATCTGTCTTAATTGGTTAATGCTGGTTATTTAAAGTGTGCAGGTTCAACCATTAAATGAGCTTCAAAAAATTACAGGTATGAATTCTTGGAATGTTAAGTTCATTTCTAGCATAGATTCTGGTTGCTTTAGGTAAAGGTTCATATTGTATTTCTAACCCTATAAATGATTGTTCTGTCTATACTTGCAAATAAGAAAACATAGGAGATGTTATTATTTTTTAATAAAATAAACGTAGAACATAAATATAGTAAGATATACAAAGACAAAACATAAACCATAATGAAATATAAGTAGTACATCGTAAATTTAGATGTGATAGCTAAATTGATGAAAATAGTATTTTACCTAGTTATAAATTTGAGTCAAAAAAGAACTGTATCAACCAGTAGTAGGTCTATTAGGATCAAGATGTTCAATACTCTTTAAATAAGACCTTGTCACCAAAGTAGGAACTGCATGTGAAATAAAATAGGTGCCTTAGTTTAAAGAACTAAGTAAGCCTGCAAACAAGTAAACACATTTACCTCTCATACATTCATGGGAGAACGAGTCTCGCCACTCCGCCCAATTTGTTTCCACAGACAAAGTTAAGTTAGGAATTTATACATAACAAGTAAGACTATGCAGAAAGGCCGAAGCATTTAAATCTAGTAACGACACTTACGCGACACATGTCTAAACATAAGAACTAAGCAGTAAACATCATAAGTAAAATACATAAATAATAATGACTGAAAGTAAACCGACAGAACATAAGAAAAACTTATGAATAAACAGTGGTACATGTAGTGTACGATATAATTCCATAAGTCGAATAATGTTCCATATAGGTAGTTCTTACTAGCCTATTAATTTTTTTTATTTTCAATTTTTGGGGACATTACAATCATGTACAATTGCCTACAAGAAAAGAAGGATGAGATTTGCTCCAAAGAACAAGTGACAACAATTCAAGAAATAATCCAAAATGAAGAATAGTATGATGAGACTTCAAGAGGCCTTAGACACACTCTAGTTATGTGACACTGTTGAGTGACATCATTGATGCAAATCCTTCCAGCTATGAAGAAATAACCAAGAAGAAAGAGAAGGAGAGTACCATTTCAAGAAGAATGATGTCTAGGATGCGGTATCTACAAGTTCCATCATGTAGTAGATGGAAACATCATGATATACAAGGAATATTCATAGAACGAGGATTCTCATAGAAAGAAGGCATAGACTATGAAGAGACATTTGCAGCCACTAGAAGTCAAGACAATACATGATAGGCAGACTCATGTGTGCAAATTAGAGAAGGCCTTGTACGAGCTCAGAAAACACCCATGAGATAACACATACATGAGGAGCTTGAAGATTACCTAGAGTGATGAAGATGTGCTACAAGGTTGAAGATGAAATCCTATAGAGGGTGACAAGCTCACAAATGGGTGCGAGAAGAAATTTTGAAAAGGTTCAAGATAGAGGATCTTGGTATCCAGTGACCCTAGATGGATACATAGAATATTAGTAGTAGAGGAAGCTACTTGTCACTCCAGTATAGAATGTTTCAATACATGGAGTATTAAAGGCAGAGGGAGAATGATGCTCCACTTTAGAGGGAGTGACTACAGAAGATCCTGAGGTTCGACATGGTATGATATGATGGACAACTTACTGATGGAACTAGGATTTACTAAGAGTAAAGCGGACTCCAACCTTGCTCCAAGTTTGAAGGTGGAAGACCAGTGATGATCCTATTATATGTCGATGACTTGTTCCTAACATGAAAATAGGAACTCATTAAAGATGCAAGAGGGAGACTTGCTACTGAGTTAAAGATGAAAGACTTGGGTATGGTGCATTACTTTCTAGACATGGAGGTGTGGTGGAGTGCAGATGGAATATCCCTTGGACAAGGGAAGTATGCAGTGGAGATCCCGAAGAGGTTCAGAATGATGGACTGCAAGGCCATAACCAAACCTATGGAATCAAACCTGAAGCTATTGAGTGATGCTTTATTAGAGTCAGTTGATGCTACGATGTATCATTAGATGATTGGGTCCTTGATGTGCCTGACGAATATGAGACTAGATATTTGCTTTTCCGTGAACACATTGAGCCAGTTCTTGATGGATCCGAGACATGTTCACCTGATTGCTGTAAATCATATTCTGAGGTACCTAAAGGGTACAGTTGATTATGGGCTCAAGTATGAGGCTAATTAGAAGATTAACCTAGAAGGTTATGTGGATTCAGATTGGGCAAGCAGTTCCATTGATAGGAAGAGCACTTCGGGGTGCCACTTCAATATGGGATCAGGTGTGATCTTTTGGTTTAGCAGGAAGCAGTCCTGCGTGGCACCGAGTACAACCGAAGGAGAGTATGTCGCTGATTGTTCAACTAGTTGTGAGGCAGTATGGTTGAGGAAGCTACTATCTGATTTGTTTGATCTCGATTTAGATGATACTTGTATATATTGTGACAACTAGAGTTGTGTGAAGTTGTCGAAGAATCCATTGTTCCATGACAAGTCGAAGCATATCGATATCAAGTATCATTATATCAGGGACATGGTGTAGAGAGGAGCAGTGAAGCTCCAGTATGTTGCGATAGAAGAGCATATAGCTGATGTGTTGACCAAGCCATTGGCCAGAGTGAAGTTTGAGTACTTCATAGAGAAGCTTGGTGTTCTTTAGATTGAGGTTCCTTCCAAGGTAAAGTGATACACATGAGCCCTTATCGGATGGTAGTAAGTGTGTCCTACCATGGCGGTGGATGTAAGTGCTGAAGCCCTTATCGGATGGTAGAAGGAGTTTCCTACCATGCTGATGGATGTAAGTGCTGAAGCTCTTATCGGATGGTAGAAGGAGTGTCCTACCATGCTGTTGAATGTGAATGTTGTGTTATCTATCTTTGGATCGTGCTCTGAGATGATCTAAAATGGAAATCCTTGCAAAGGCAAGGTATTAAATCCAGCATGAAAAAGGGTTGGCTCTGTAGTGGAAATCCTTGCAGAGGCAAGGTACTACATCCAACATGAAAAAGGGCTAGATCTGTAGTGGAAATCCTTACAGAGGCAAGGTATTGTATCCAGCATGAAAAAGGGCCGGCTTTGTAGTGGAAATCCTGTTGAAATATTGTAACTTCGAAGAATATTCTATATGTATCTTTTGTGGTCCCCGATGGTCCTACCAGGAGAACCACTTGTATTATCTTGTACCCAGATGCTTCTAATCGGAAGAAATAATAAGAGTCATGAGGTTTTCCCCTCTATTTGTAAAGGTGGGTCATTAGCACCCCAGTGTGGTTACTTGAGCCTACATGTGTAACTCGAGCCTACATGATTAACTCGAGACTACATGTAGGATGAGTTAATTCAAGTGAACGGATGAATATAAATAGAGGTGTGGTGCTCCTCATTTGAGACACACACACTCTCACTTGTGTAGCGCATTAGTGGAGAAGAGAAGTAGGTGGAGAAGGAGGAGGATCAGGCTTTGATCTCCTTGCTGGTTTTATCTTTTATCTTTTTGGGGCATCTATATTGAGGAATATTTTGCCGGGTTTTTTCCCTTTAGGGTTTTCCCATGACAAATATTTTTGTTCCTTTTTTATGGTTGTGCTTGTCTATCTTTTAGTGATCCTGTTTATATGCTTTTGTCATGAAAATGAAATGAAATACTGATGTCTTAGCTACGCATATGAAAATTTAACATGGTATCAGAGCCACCCTGAAAAGAAGACATTGTGCAGCCATAGAATATATGGCTTCTTACTTTTTGGTTCGCTCTCCACAATTGATCAACAAAAGAAGGCTAGGCGGACTCTCCATTGAAAGGTGCATCTTTCTGTTGAAGCAGAATTCGATTCCAAGCATTTTCAGTTTTCGGTGCAGGAAATTAGGACTTCTTGCAGAAGAATAATTTTTTAGTGAGCCCAGCATAGGATTTCTATCCTCATCAAAATCGAATTCTAGAGACCTGTATCAAGTTTTTTGTTTGGGTGAAACTCCGGGAAAGTCAAACCCTAGTTTGACCCCGAGCTAGAAAAACCCTAAATACTAAAAATGCTAAGTTTTGGTACATTCGCTATATCCCGAGATTGGCGAAGTTTCAGGAGATGAAAATTGCAAAGGCCAAATATGAAATCCTGATGTACATTGTGTCCAAAATTCCGCCTTAGAGGCACTATATTTTGGGAGATATGATCCCTCCAAGTTAGGGTTCTAGCCTCTTCCAGAATTCATCCCTAAACATGACACCTGGGGAACATTGCTATAGCTTGGGATAAAGAGGTCCAAATTGAAGTCCTAAATATGTTCTAGAAATATCATGGACTTTAATTTCTGTGGTCCAAATTTCAGAACCAGAAGATGAAACAGTGACACGTGGCAGTCCGTACAACTTCGTTGTTCTGAACGGTCCTGTAACAGGTCACTGTGGGAAAAGGATTATAAATCCAAATTGGTGAAACAAATTCTAATTAAACCTGTGGTGTTGGATTAGGGACATGCGAGGTTACCTCAGTGAAAATTTTAGACACATAGGAGCCATAATTTCAGAGATACCATAGAAACAGTGACAGGCATTTCTGCAGAAGAAATTGGAAAACTAGGGCTTCCTGTTCCGGAAGCTTCCCTCCACTGTTTTCAGAAAAGGAGTACATTAGATAGATCCATTTGAAGAGACATATATTTTTATCCAATCAAATCTTAAAGATTCCAAGTTTTTAAAATTAGGGTTTCTCTGACAAACCCTAAATCAGCTAGCTCTGGAAGCAGGACGGACACCTCAAATCGGTAAGATCTAATATTTTGCTATTTGCATTTGAGGTTCTCATTTGATAAGATTGGTAAAGTTGACAAATTCCAAGCATGGAAGCATTTGATCTCTCTAAAGAAAATGAATTGGACACCTACATAAGTAGAGAGGTTCCAGTTCCATACGAAGATGAGGCTCAAAGCCTTACACAAGAAGAACTTGATCAAGGCCAAGAAGATCATTGTTGATTCAATCACGGATTAACTTGTACCACAAGTGTCTTCCCTAAAGACACTGAAGATGTTTGATTCCTTGATCAATCTATTTGAAGATAAGAACTTAAATCAAAAAATGGCTTTGAGAAAACAGTTGAAGAATGTGAAGATCCAGAATGCAGAACAACTTGAAGAAGTAGAAGAAGAAGTGGAGAATGTAGAAGTGGTGATAGCCACCTTGAATGGCCTCCCAGGATCATGGGATTCATGCAAAGAATGTATGCCAGAAGGAATTAATTGCTTTCAGCTCGACTCATAAGAAGAGAAGAAGAAGATGGGAGCAATTGAAGATCAAGCTCTCACCATTCAAAGAAGATCCCTCAAGCGATGAGGAATATGAAGAACTCAATTCTTGTCATTTGGATAAGAAATGATGATTTCATGAATGAAGAAGATGATAAAGAAGAATGATCAAGATGGAGTCTACCCACAAAACAAATAAAAGATAAGTATTCAATTTTCATTTCATGATATTGTTTTGTTATACATTTGATTATATTCAGTTGATGTGTTATGCATGATAGATTGTTTGCATTAATGACTGTATACTACTAATATGCATGTGATGGGTAAGTAGCTCATGGTTCTATACAACTCTCCATTGCTACTTATCAAACCTCCTTGCTCTCATATTGGATTAGTGCACAATATCTATAATGTCATGGTAGAGATGGAAGGAATCTAGAAAGTTTATAAAAGGTCCTGTACAACCTCCTACAAGAAAAAGAAGGATGAGACTTGTTCTGAAGAACAAGTGATGACAATTCAAGATTCACTCCAATAAACATGAATCTGAAGCTCCCAGGGTCAGAGACACCATGACAGAAGAAAGAGCTTCAGAAAGCGGTAGGTCCACCTCGAAGGATGAAGACCACCATGGGTATAAGAGATAACTCAAGATGAATAAAAGAATGCTATGCAAGAAGCTATGATCAAATAATAATAATAATAATAATAATAACAACAATTGATCATGGGGAATGATCTATACGATATGATTTCGAGACATAAAGGGAAGTACGTAGTATCTTCCATATGGATCTACAAGAACAAGTGTACAAAGCAAGGTTCGTGATTTTACTCAGAAAGAATAGACTATGACATGAGATACTCTATTGACCAGTATATATCAAGCATAGAACCACCTGTACAGAATGAAGAGGGAAGATGATACTCCACTTCAGGGGAGTGACTACAGAAAATTATATCTGAATTCGACATTGTATGACATGATGGATAGCTTCATGATGGATTGATACTTTACCAAGAGTAAAGTGGGTTCCAACCTTCAAGGTTGAATGTAGAAGACTAGGATATGTTGATGACCTAAGAAGACAAACTCATAGAAGATGTTATTATACTAGAATGATGTTTGGGATATAGTACTCAAACTAGAAAGAAAGAATGTGGTATCTTCCAAATGGATTTGCAAGATAAGATATGTTGCTGATAGAAGTAAGGTAAGACTTGTGGCTAGAGGTTTCTAACGGAAAGAGGGAATTAATTCTGAATAGACATTTACTCCAGGAAGCAAGGTACACTTCCTTCAAAACTATCATGATAGTTTCTTCCATGATGAAGTAAAGACAAGCGTTCCTTAATGGTATGATTGAGCAAGAGTTTTACATCGAATAGTCATGAGGATTTGAAGTTGAAGACAGATGGAATCAAGTATGCAAGTTGAAGAAGGCCCTCTATGGCCTGAAGCAAGCTCCCAGAGCTTGGTATGGAAGAATAGATAGTTTCCTAATGAGCATGGGCTTTGCCAAGAGTAAAGTCGATCCTAACCTTTCCTACAAGGTTGAAGACGATGAACCTGTCATCCTGTTATTATATGTGGATGACTTATTCTTGACAGGGAAGGAGAAACAGATCATGGAAAGTAAGAAGAAACTAGCAGAAGAATTTGAGATGAAAGACCTTGGGTTAATGCACTATTTCCTAGGCCTGGAAATATGACAAAGTTCAAAAGAAATATTTCTCAACCAGGGAAAGTATGTGGTAGAGATATTGAAGAGATTAAATATGTTGGAATGAAAATCCATGGCCACACCCATGGACTCCAACCTGAAGCTGTTAGATGATGACTCGCCAGAGTTAGTAGATGAAACTCATTATAGATAGATCATTGGGTCATTGATGTACTTAAAAAATACCAGACCAGACATTTGTTTTGCTGTGAACACCTTAAGTCAATATCTTGTTCAACCAAGATGGGTTCACCTAGTAGCTGCAAAACATGTGATGAGATATCTGAAAGGGACTATAGACCTTGGTCTATACTATGATGGTAGCCATGACTATAGATTGTATGGCTATACAGATGCAGATTGGGTTGGAAGTATCTCAGACAGGAAAAGCACATCGGGTAGATGCTTTTGTTTGGGGTCTGCTATGAGTTCATGGTTTAGCAGGAAACAGTCCAGTGTTTCTCTTAGAACAACAAAAGCAGAATACATAGCAGATTGCTCTGCTAAGTTGTGTAGCCATATGGCTTCGAAAGCTGATATCAGGTCTCCTTGACCTGAATATGGATACTACATTGATTCTATGTGATAACGAGAGTTGTGATAACAAAGAACCCTGTGTTCCATCGTAACACATAGCAATCTGATATTTCTACATACAAGATAAAGATGCAGATGATGATGTTTCAATATTCCCATACTGAAGATATAGATGATGCTTTCAGTATTCACATACTAAAGATACAGATGGTGATAGTTCAGTATTCACATACTGAAGATGTAGATGATGATGGTTTAGATGGTGATGTGATGACGAAGCCTATATCCCGAGTAAAGTTTGAACACTTTCGAGGCAAGCTTGGTGTGGTTTGGAAAGACGTTCCTTGAAAGGGGGAGTAGTGATGTTGCAATGGGATTTTATCATCCTGGGACATATGTCCAGAAGTGATCTAGAGACCTCGGTCTTTGAGAATGAAGAGGGATTGTATCATCCTGGGACATATGTCCAGAAGTGATCCGGTGACCTCGGTCATCGAGAATGTAGCAGGATTGTATCATCCTGGGACATATGTCCAGAAGTGATCCGGTGACCTCGGTCATCGAGAATGTAGCAGGATTGTATCATCCTTGAACTTCGGTTCAGAACGAATCCGGTGAACTTCGGTCATTGAGAAGGTGGCAGGATTGTATCATCCTTGGACTTCGGTTCAGAATGGATCCAATGAACTTTGGTCATCGAGAAGGTGGCAGGATTGTATCATCCTTGGACTTCAATTCAGAACGGATCCGGTGAACTTCGGTCATCGAGAAGGTGGTAGGATTGTATCATCCTTGAACTTTGGTTGAGAACGAATCCGGTGAACTTCGGTCATCGAGAAGGTAGTAGGATTGTATCATCCTTGAACCTTGGTTCAGAATAGATCCGGTGACTTCGGTACTCGAGAACAGTGTGTTGATCCCGTAATTCCAATAGGAAGGATTGTCTGAGTTCCACAACTGTGTTGATCCCGTAATTCCGAAAGGAAGGATCGTTAGTAACTCCGTAAAGACCTAAATCCCGTAATTCTGAAAGGAAGGATCATTGAATTGATCCCATAATTCCAATAGGAAGGATTTTCTGAGTTCCACAGATGTGTTGATCCCATAATTCTAAAAGGAAGGATCGTTAGTAACTCCGTAAAGACCTAAATCCCATAATTCCGAAAGGAAGGATCGTTGGTAGCTCCGTAAAGACTTGATCCCCTAATTCCAACAGGAAGTATTGTCTGAGTTCCACAGATGTGTTGATCCCATAATTCCAATAGGAAGGATTGTCTGAGTTCCACAAATGTGTTGATCCCGTAATTCCGAAAGGAAGGATTGTTAGCAACTCTGTAAAGACCTAAATCCCATAATTCCTGAAAGGAAGGATCGTTAGTAGCTCCGTAAAGACTTGATCCCGTAATTCCGAAAGGAAGGATCGTCTGAGTTCCACAAATATGTTGATCCTGTAATTCCGAAAGGAAGAATCATTAGTAACTCCGTAAATACCTAAATCCTATAATTCCGACAAGAAGGATCGTCTGAGCACCACAGACATGTTGATCCCATAATTCCGAAGGGAAGGATCATGTTGATGTTTTGATGATGATGATGTTGATGTTTTGATGATAATGATTTTATGATGATGATGATGTACTGATCGAAAGATCAGAGTTTGATGATGATGATATTTTGATGTTTTGATGATGTTGAATGTTTTGATCATAATGATGTTTTGATGATGTTGATGTTTTCATGATGATGATGATGTACTGATCAAAATATCAAAGTATGATGATGACGTACTGATCGAACGATCAAGAGTATGATGATGATGATGTACTAATCGAAAGATCAGAGTGTGACGATGATGATGATCATTATGTGATGATGATGACATATTGATCAAAATATCAGAATATGATGACGATGATTCTGTTCGAGAGTTGAAGTATGATGATGGTGTTGATCACGATGTTACTAACCAGAATGTGATGATGTTGCTGATCGAAAGGTCAAAATGCTGAAGATGTCTTTGTTGATCGAAAGATCAAAGTGCTAAAGATATTGTTGATCAAAATGCTGAAGATATTGGTGATGATCAAAAGGTCAAAGTGCTGAAGATGTTGCTGCTGATCGAAAGTTCAAAGTGTTGAAGATGTTGCTGAAAATGTTGCTGATCGAAAGGTCAAAGTGCCGAAGATGTTGCTGATCAAAAGCTCAAAGTGCTGAAGATGTTGCTGCTGATCGAAAGGTCTAAGTGCTGAAGATGTTGCTGATCGAAAGATCAAAGTGTTGAAGATGTTGCTGATCAAAAGGTCAAAAGATGCTGATGTTGATTAAAGAGTTGCTGTCGTCAAATATTGAAGACGAAGACTATATGATGTTGAAAAGCTTCCAATGATTTATAGATGTGTTACCCTAATGATGTTGATGATGTCCTCTCCTACTATTGTTGTTGTTGATGTTGTTGTAGAATACCCTTCTCGTTAAGGGGGAGTGTTGAAATATTGTAACTTCAAAGAATATTCTATATGTATCTTTTGTGGTCCCCGATGGTCCTATCGGGAGAACCACTTGTATTATCTTGTACCCCGATGCTTCTAATCAGAAGAACTAATAAGAGTCATGAGGTTTTCCCCTCTATTTGTAAAGGTGGGTCATTAGCACCCTAGTGTGGTTACTTGAGCCTACATGTGTAACTCGAGCCTACATGATTAAATCGAGACTAGATGTCGGATGAGTTAATTCAAGTGAACGGATGAATATAAATAGAGTTGCGGTGCTCTTCATTTGAGACACACACACTCTCACTTGTGTAGCGCATTAGTGGAGAAGAGAAGTAGGTGGAGAAGGAGGAGGATGAGGCTCTGATCTCCTTGTTGGTTTTATCTTTTATCTTTTTGGGGCATCTATATTGAGGAAGCTTTTGTTGGGTTTTTCCCTTTAGGGTTTTCCCAGGATAAATCTTTTTATTCCTTTTGTATGGTTGTGCTTGTCTATCTTTCAGTGATCCTGTTTATATGCTTTTGTCATGAAAATTAAATGAAATACTAATGTCTTAGCTAAGCATATGAAAATTTAACAAATCCTTGCAGAGACAAGGTACTATATTCAACATGAAAAAGGGTTGGATCTGTAGTGGAAATCCTTGCAGAGGCAAGGTACTGCATCTAGTATGAAAAAGGGCTGGCTCTGTAGAGGAAAGGTACTACATCTAGCATGAAAAAGGGTTGGATCTGTTGATGAAGACCTACATGGAGGCTAGGCCTACATCCAACATGAAAAGGGTTGGCTTTGTAGAACTTCCTATAACGAGTATATTTGAGAGATATCACCATTACTCGAGATAGCGCAGAAGTGATATTGATGATAATATAGCTTTGATGATGATCCAATGATGAAGACTTGTGCTGATGAACTGTGTCAAGAGAATACCTTCCTATTTAAGAGGGAGTGTTGATGTATTTGTAACTTCAGAATGTATTCACTTGTATATCTTATATTGTATTTTATTGTACCCCGATGTTCCTATTGGGAGAATCATTAATATAATAAAGTCATGTAAAGTCATAGAGGTTAACCCTCTGTTGTAAGTTGGGGAAATAGTCCCCATATTTTAGGGGTACTAGGGTTATTAGACTCTCCTAGAAAATCCATCCCTACTGAGTAATTGTCAAGTGGAAAACTAGTATAAATAGAGAGTAAGACTCTCTATTTGAAACACACACTCACTCAACTGCAACGCATGAGTGAGAGACAAGGACCTCGCACAAGTGAGAGAGAGAACAACTGTCGGAGATCATATTTTTTTTTTTTGTGTTTTACTTTTTCTATTGGTTCTCATTCTATCTCTGAGGGAGTTACGAGGTTTTCTCCTTTATGGTTTCCCCGAGGAAAACTCTTTGTGTCTCTTGTCTCTTGTGATTATTGCTATGCATGTTATTCTCTCAAATAATATCCTAGATCATATTGATTAAATGATAAAATTCTAACAGTTTATGCCTCAAGGGCACCTTGATGTCATCTTTTCTCTCATCATCATAAGAACATGTTCCTTCTTTGAAAACAAAAACTTCCATGCATCTATGGAATTTTCTTCTCACCTTTTCACCTCTTTTCATTATTCTCCTATTACAACTACTACACGTCTCACTTCCCTCTAATCATCCTAAACTTCCCTTTCTCGAGGAAGATATATCAGACAAATAACTATTTGGTTGTACCTACACAGGTGTTGACATCTTGCAACATTAGGGTGTCCAAATTGTTGATAGTGATAAAACCAAATTAGCATGCAATAAAATATTCAATAAGTTTTCTAAAGTCCTTGCTTTTGATTTGCATGTTCACCTTCTTTTCACACCATTCACTTACGTATTGTAGAAATACTTGCACAATTCATGTAGGTTTTCCCTTGTGCAATCTCTACATCTCTTTCACATGATCATAATAACATTGGATTTTGTAGATTCTATTGCTTAAGGATATTGGCTTACATGAGTTAGAGGTGGATGTGTTATCTTCCTTCGAAATCTTCATTGTAAGTAGTAGTGGATGCCTTTAATAACCTAACACTATTCTATATCTTTTCTTTTGTGATTATTTCAAATCATATCGGAGGTATCAAAGACCCTAATCGACCTTCAATCCATTGCTAGTTCCACTTCATAAATGTTTCATGGAGTTAGGAAAGGTTGTCTGAATTTTGTATGTTTTATGGTGATCTTAAGGTCCATAAAGGACATTGAATATTTCCTAAATTTATGCGTTAAGCACCAAAAGGTATTGAATATCCTATTTGTCCCATCCATTCGCAACATGTTGATCAACTATAGTTCTATATTAGGGCATAAACATTAAAGGTATTGAAATGATATTTCACTCTTTTCAAACGTACTATTAAATAGTGACTTAAATCTGATTTGTAATATCATTGTTATCCAACATACATTTCAGTTATTTATGACATTCATGCAAGCCTATTTGGGACTATAGAGTTGATTAGAATTTTTGAATTTGCAATCTCATCCCATTGTGAAACTTATACACTCTTTTTCATTTACTAAAAAAATTAATTTTCAATCCCTTAACCTATAGATCCAAAATACTATTTTTTATGTTTGACAAGTCTTGAAGATGACTCTTCCTACATACTGCTATCTTTGCATTGCATATCTGAGAGGTTCTTTTTCTCCAATTTGTACCTTTTCCTAGTCCTAAGAAGGGACCAACCACTACCAAAACTTAAGAAGGAAGAAGGGCTTGCAACATTGAATCTCATGCAATATGCAGATTGTAAAAGGTGGGGAAGCACTCGAAGATAATATTGATATTTGTAGCCCATTGTTTTGATTGGTTTGGTGATAGTTCTAACCATTTATATAGACAGTTTGACACTACAAAGCTCTATATTTATGTTTGGGGTTAAAGTACTAGTATATTTATAGAAATATGGAAAAAATAAGACACAAAACAATCTATATCCTTGCATATCATCATAAATGCAAAAATCGTTGGAAAAGGTTATTTAATTAGGAGGAGAAAGTGAAGACACAATATTGTGGGATTAAGCACAAATTTCTTTCTCACCATTAAAATGGCCCACATTGAAAAAAAAATCACGAAGTCAAATTGATCAAATCAACAAATGTCATCGACATAATTTTTCTTTATACTATATATACAGCTATACATTTAGAACAAAAATGAAAATACATTAATTCCAATCATGATCCAAGAGGATCTCTGAATGGGTCAAATTTCAAACTCAACAAAACACAGTGGAACCAACATCAGTGTGTAAATATCGTCAATCTGATTCTAATGGTGGTCGTTTCACTCAAAACAGACTCCATATGGAATATTTATTAAGTTATAAACCTTCGACTAAACAACATTTTAGGCGCAGATTTGGGCAAAGAGGAGGCCACGCGACACCACTGCAAGGTGACATGTGGCATCCAATGCACTGACGTGGAACCCCGCAAGGAACCACATGGCACCCACTGCAAGGGTGACATGTGGCATCCAATGCGCTAACATGGAACCCCACAAGGAACCACGTGGCATGAAAAGTTGACGTGGCATCCGATGTGTAAGTTAACATGGTTCCCGGCTGGGAATTAATGTGGAAATAGGTGTACCAATCTCTTGGAAACAAGTGTCACCCTGGTAAAGGTGCAAATTAGTTGGAATCAACTGAAATCCACTCCACAAGAATTGAAACAACGACCTCTATTAGGGAAACCCAACACCTTACCTATAGGCCACATATGGGTCTTGTTATAACTACTCGCGGGTATTATATTTAAAGTGTATTTGTTAGAAGTGGTGAGTTGACCGACCACCTAATATGGTGGGTTGGTCAATCCCACCCTTAATTAAAGCATGGTTTTAAAATGTATGTTATATATATATATATATATATATATATTGCAACCAAATAATCCACACAACCAACATAAACCATGGTATTTTAAATGTATGTTATATATATATATATACCAACCAAATAATCCACACAACCAACACAAACCGTGATTTTAAAATGTATGCTATATATATATATATGCCAACCAAATAATCCACACAACTAACACAAACAAACCATAATTTTAAAATATATGTTATAAATATATATGCCAACCAAATAATCCACACAACCAACGCAATAAACGACTAAATCCATGGTTTAAACAACTAAAACAATGGTTTTAAAATGTATGTTATAAATATGCCAGCCAAATAATCCACACAACCAATGCAAGAAACGACTAAAGAGGAGTCCATAGGGTTTGAACTTCGGGGGGTCTGCAGGGTATGAACTTCGGAACTCCAGGACTTGAACGTACAAACGAGGAATCAAAAACCACGCCAAACAGTGCTTTGTTGTTAAGACCATTGGTTTCAATTATTTAAGCCAAGTCCTCCCCAAGAAAATGGGGAGACCACACAACGATGCCAATGTGGAAGAACACATAGAGGATGCCTAAGGGGACACGGGAGAGATGCACACGGTCTAAGGTGGGATTATTTTTCGAGGCCCATATACTGTATGGATCCATGTTTTACATTGATCCTCACCATTAGAGTCTTTTAAATGCAGTGGTATAGTCGATTTTATGTTATGAGCAGCCCATTTGTAGGTCACTTCCAGAATTTGAGGTATAAAGCCATATTTTCCATGTAAATTGATCTTTTTGTTGAGATTTATAAGAAGCGGCCTCCCCATTGAAGAGAATGCCTAGAGACGTAGTCCCCTAGGGACGAACTCTGTTATCATGTTGGGTTCTTGTGTGTTTATGGTGTATTCCCTCTTTTATGTGTTTCTTCATTTATGTGCACATTTATTTATTAATGATATTTTAACTAAACAATCCAATGCTAATTCAACGATTATAAATATCCCGATCACATGGTATCAGAGTTGCGATTGATGACTTTTGGATTGTGAGTGTGAATGATAACCAGGGGTTAATTCAATAAAGGAGAAGGTGAAATAGTGCCTTATGATCCTGATATTTTTCATGTATGACACATGAAAAAGATGGCAGAAGAAGAAGTCCAGTACACGGAGCTTGAAAAAGCTTTCCACAAGTCCTTTTATTAGATGGTAGATCAAGTGGAGCAACTGTTTGCAGATTACCAACAAAGGGTGACAAAGAAGGGTAAAAATAAAAAGAAGGGAAAAGAGGAGGATGTAACCTCTGTCAATCAAGAAGATGGAGAGGAGCCTCTTGAGCCTCCATATTCCTCCTCCATTTTGAGTTCTTCTTCCTCCTCATCCTCTTACAAGTCTAGTTTCAATTTAAAAGGGGCTTCTAAGAAGCCATTTCTAAAGTTGGATATGAAGTTAGACTTTCCAATGTTCAACGTAGAATCAAACGCAGAGAAGTTGAACAATTGGATCAGGAATATTGAAGTGTATTGTTGAGTTTAGAAGATCTAGGAAGAAGAGGTAAATGTACATATAACATCTCTTCATTTGTCAAACATTGCTCTCGTTTGGTGGGAGAGAAAATTGAAAAAATGAACCAAACATAATGGTAAGCTCCTTTCATATTGGTCTAAGTTCACTTCTACTTTAAGAAAGCAATCTTATCCATTATGCCATGTACAAGAATCCATGATGGAATCGCATAGTTTAAGATTGAATAAATGTCAAAATGTACAAGGTTTTACAGAAGAGTTTAGGAAGAAATCCATTTAATTAAACATTCCTTTAGATTCTTTATAAACTCTCATGAATTATGTTGGTGCACTTCCCAATTACATTCGTCATACTTTGTTTTTATTGAATCCTACTAATTTGGATGAGGATAGTGTGCAAGCTACTCATATTGAAAGAAGAGGAAATCATATGCAAGAAGACCATCCAAAGAAGAACCACAAGTTCACAGGAAAAGGCAAGGAAAATAATATAGATACAACGAATAAAGAGGGAGAAACGATCCATTGCACAAATTGTGAAAAAGATGGGCATGACCGAGATCGTTGTTGGAAGTTACATCTTGAGAGAATGCCTAAATTTTTTTGAGGAAAGGGTAAGAAGAAGACCGTTGGAATAGTGAAACAATACTTGGGATCCGACTCAGGGGATGAAAAATAGATTGCAGTGTTGGTGTACAAGGTAAAACTTCCCTTCATACTGTTACGATTTCCTCTAATGCATATCATGATTCTGATAAAAGAAGAAGTGAATTGTTTCATATAAGAGTTGTTACAAAACATACAAAGATTGAAACTCTTTTTGATCTAGGTTCTCAAGTAAACTTAATCTCTGAATTAGTTGTTCAGAATTTGTGTTTAGAGACCAAACCTCATCCCAAGCCCTATCCTCTTGGTTGGGTATGTGATAATTCTAAACTTAATGTCACAAAGCAGTGTAGGATCATATTTTCTATTGCATCAAAATTGATTGATGAGGTTGAGATGGATGTTGTGCCTCTTGACATCTGTGGCATAGTTTTGGGAAACCCATTCCTTTATGATCGAAAAGCATTCTTCTTCAGGCATGAGAACAAGTACCATCTCACAAAATATGGTGTGGAGTATGTTGTAAGGGCTCACAAGATGAAGGTTAACTCTACTCTTGTTAGTGCAAGGAAAATGAAAAGACTCATTAACACTAATAAGAGATGTAATCTCATGGTTGTGAGAGCAAAACAGTGTTGAGGAATCTGATTCTTTCCAAGGTTGCAATCCTTCCCATAGGAATGATATGATTGATATTGTTGCTAACTATGATGTGATTTTTCAGGAACCAAGTGGATTTCCTCCCAAGAGGGAGATTCAACATGAGATTCATCTTCAACAAGATGTCGCGCTTCCAAATGTGGGAATGTACATGATGTACTCAGTTGTAGATATGGATGAAATTAAAAGTAGGTGAACGACTTGTTTGACCAAGGAGTTATCGGGCCTAGCTCATCCCCGTGTGGCTCTTCTATTATGATAGTGTTGAATAAAGATGACACGTGGAGGATGTGCATGTATTATCAGGCTCTCAACAAGATCACAGTGAAAAATCAATATCATATTCCTAGCATATATGATTTACTTTATCAATTAAAAGATGTTTTTTATTTCACTCAGTTGGATTTGCGTAGTGGCTACAATCAGATTAAAATTGTAGAAGGAGATGAGTGGAAAACTACTTTTAAAACCAAGTGGGGTCTTTTTAAATGGTTAGTGATGAATTTTGGTCTTTGGAATGCGCCATCTACTTTCATGCGTGTGATCAATGATGTATTTTGACCATTCATAGATGACTTTGTGATTGTGTACTTATATGTTATTCTTGTCTTTATAAAAACTTAGGAAGAACATGTAACGCATGTAAAATTGGTCTTGGATACTTTGAAAAAGGACACGGTGTATGTAAAATTGTCAAAATGTGAATTTGGAAAAACTTCTTTAGTGTAATTGGGTCATACTGTAGGAGGAGGACAATTGAAGATTGATCCTTCCAAAGTTGATGAAATTGTAAATTGGCCCAATCCTACATCTACAACAGAAGTGAGATGCTTCTTGGGAGTTGTTAAGTATTGGAGGAAGTTCATAGCCAACTTCTCTTTCATTGCATCTCCTTCGCATGCCTTGAAAAGTGTGAAGAAAAACTTTCAATGGGGAGGTAAAGAGAATAAATATTTTGATACATTGAAAGGAAATATCAGCACAACACCAGTGCTAATATTTCCTATACTTCAACAACCATTCAAGATTAAGACCAATGCCAGTAGTTATGCCATGGGAGCAATATTGATGCAACACCGCAAGCCTATTTGTTACCATTCAGAAAAATTTTCACAAGCTGTGGCTAATTACCCTACACATGACAAAGATTTGTATGCTTTGGTTCAAAGTGTTAAGAAATCGAAGCACTACTTGATGGGAAAGGAGACTATCATCCATACAGATCACCAACCTTTACAGTACCTCCAGGCATAGACCAAGCTGCAACAATATCGTCACTACAGGTGGGTGGGGTTCCTTCAATAGTTTCATTTGTTAATCAAGTACAAGAAAGGATCAAGCAACAAAGTAACATATATGCTTTCTAGACCTCCTATTGTTGCATCCATTGTTTTGCAAAATGCTTCTCTTTCTCATGATATCTATGTTTAACAATATGCTAATGGTGAATATTTTAAGAATGGTTATGAGAATCCAACCCATGGTGCATAGGTAGATGACTATTAATTGTAGGATAAGTTACTCTACCTTCTTGGCAAGCTATGCATTCTTTCCAGTGAGATAGATCATGTAATCTAAGAAGCTCATACTTATCTTTTGTCTAGGAAATTTGGGGTAGGAAAAAATTTGGATAATTTGCAAAGACTCGTGTATTGGCCTCAAATGAAAGAAATTGTAACCAAATATGTAAAGGGGTGTGTGATGTGCTCTACTTGTAATCCCACTAATAGAAAATTGGGGTTGTACTCACCACTTCCCGTTCTGTCTCATCCTTGGGAGAGAATCTCCATGGATTTTGTAGGGGGTTTTCCTTTGTCTAAAATAGGTCATGATTATTTGTATGTGCTAGTGGATAGGTTAAACAATATATGTGTCTTGATGCCATGTAAAAAATAGATCAATGCTGAGCAAAATGCTTATTTGTTATTTCAACATATATGGGTTCATTTTGCAATACCCACTTCCATAATATCGTATTGAGACTCTCGATTCCTTGGTGAATTTTGGACTAGCTTGTGGAGATTGATGGATACCAAGCTGAAGAGGAGTATTTATTTCCATCCATAGACCGATGAACAAACATAGGTGGTAAACATAACTGTGGTTCATTTGCTTTGAGGTTACTGCAACAAACATCCTAAGTTGTGGGATGATAATATTCGTCCACTCAGAGTTCTCCATTTGAGACATGCTTTAGGTATTTTTAAAAATTCCATTGAACTTGAGATACGGGAAAGATGTTGATTCAAGTGTTTCACGAGATGAAGAAAAGGCACACAAGTTCATTCAGATAATTCAACAAGTACACCAAGCAGTGAAAGAGTAATTGGAGAAGATTCAAGCACAATATAAGGCTCAACATGACAAGCATCAAGTTGATCGCCAGTTTCAAGTTGGGGATCAAGTGTGGTTGCACATCAACAAAGATTTTTTGAAGGGTGAAGGCAAGAAGCTCAAGCTTATCAGATATGGTCCTTTCACTATCTTAGAGAAGATTGATACCAATGCCTTTCATTTAGATCTACCTTCTTACATGCAGATTTGCTTAGTTGTGAATGTATTTCTAATAATAATAAAAATTCTGCTGATTTATATTAATGGTAAGCCATTTTATTTTATACAAGGGAGGTTTTAAAATGTCTTTGTATGTTTCTACAAGGGGGGTTCCACAATTCCTTTGTTAGTTTCGATAAGGGGGGTTTATAACTGCCCCTATATAATTCTATGAGGGAGGTTTTAAACTACCCTCATAGGTTTCTATGAGGAGGATTCTAAACTACCCCCGTAGGCTCATAACCACCCCTGTTTGTATCTACTACAGGGGTTCTAAACTATATTTATATGTTGCTACGATGAGTTCTAAATCTCCCTTATAAGAGGCTACGAGGGGGGTTCTAAACCACCCTTGTAATATGCTATGAGGGGGTTCATAACTGCCCCTGTATGCATTTATGAAGGATGTTCTAAATACCCCTTATATGTAGCTACAAGATGGGTTCTAAATGGTCTTGTAAGTTCTACGAAGGGGGTTCTAAGCCACCCTCATATGTTGTTATGAGGGGGGGTTTGAAACTTCCCTTATATGTTACTATGAGGGGGGTTCAAAATTTCTCTCATAGGTATTTAAGAGGGAGATTCCAAACCCCCCCAAAAGGTTTGTAATAGGGGGTAAGAGGGGGTTTAAGAGGGACGGTTCAAAACCACCTTCGTAGGTTTTTAAGAGGTGGTTTAAGATAGCGGGTCAAAACCACCCCCATAGATTTGTAAGAGGGGTTTAAAGGGTGGGTTCAAAACTACCCTTGTATATTTGTAAGCGAGAGTTTAAGAGGGGGTTTCAAAACTTCCCTTATAGGTGTCTAAAGAGGGGGGGTTTAAAAATTGCCCTAAAAGTCACTTTTGGAGGAAGTTTAGGTCTCTTCTAAAACTTCCTCTAAAATCCTAGACTTTTAACCTTGGTTCTTTTGGGGATGATTTTGTCAAAACAACATCTAATGCCAAAACTTCCTCCAAAATCAATTTCAAGGGTGGAAGACAATCCCCCCTAAAGGTAAAAAAATGTATTTTTTCATATTGATACAAAATTGGAACTCTTTCAGTATTTATTCATACGAATGCATTGTTTAGTATTTTAGATGTTTACATTTTGATACATTAATATGTTTAATATTTTAGGCAACTAATTGCCATACAATATTTTGCATATATTGATATACTATTTCGCTGATCACATGAATCTACTATTTTAGGTCAAGAATTTGTATTTGAAACCTATACTTACCATTGCTCTTAAAAAAATTGAATGCATAGTTAGTATTGAAATAAATATAAGGGATTTACTTGCTTTGATACTTTTTGTTGTACTGGGGGTTAATTTAGTATTGGAACAAGTGATTTTTTCCATTGTTTTAACAATAATATCTCTTGACTTGTGCATCCTATTTAGTCACGAGTTTTTCTCTCGATCGACATAGTTTTAGTTTCGTAGTTTTTTGTTATTTTAATGTATTTTCAGTTATTTAGAATATATTTAAAATTAAAAGGGAAAATCAATTAAATATTTTATAATGAAAAAATTCAACTACTATGACAACTAGGACCTTAATCACTCGAAACACATCATCCCAAACATGACTGGATCAAACTTGGGACTTGAGATCAAGTATTTTCCCTTACTATTGGCATGGTCATTCTAACATCGAGTCAACATGTTATTATCCTCTAGTTCCATATATTGTCTTCAATTATGAGTTATATGAAAATCTATATGCCACAACTACATAGAGTTGAAGCTCTATATCTAATGGATTTAAGTTTATAAACAATTCTCATCTAAGGTTTCAAGGTTATAACCTTGAGTTGTGGCTAACATTGGTAGTAAAAACAAAGGATATATTCATGGAATGCTCTAGATGGACCCATGCCTTTATTTTATCCACTTAGAAATGGGCGTTATTAGCTCAAGGTCAAGGAGGGAGTAGCTCTTTAATAATTATAAAATTTAATAGTACCTCATAAGTATGTTCTCAATACTACAAATTTAATTTATTTTGATACATTCCTTTCTACCTACTATTATATAACTTTTGATTTTGTTGTATGCTAAAAATTTACCAACCTCTAACTAGGGACTATTGGTGTTTAAGAAAATCCTAGTTCCTTCCCTTCGTGTACGATGAGGGAATGCTGCTCCCAAATATTTGAACCCACAACTTAAACAACTTACCATGGAAATCTATTAAAAATTGCAATGGTTTTACAATAGCCCAACAATCGTTTTAGGGTGAGGATTTCAAGGATTTGACATTGGTAAAGGGGGGTAATTACTTTTTTTCCTTTGATTTATTCATAAAATAAAACATTATTAGACACTCGAAGGAAAGTTCACTTGGACGAATAAAAGAGTCGGACCCGGCCATGTTGCAGCCCGGCTTGATAGGTTCCTAGTCCACTCTTCTTTTCTCTCCATGGGCCTTTTAGCCTCTTCAAAAATCCTTCCCCACTGCACTTCCGATCATAAACCAATCCTCCTTGAGTTAGCTATTGAGCAAGACCTAGGCCCAATCCCCTTCCGATTTAGCCAGCTCTGGATCCAACATGATGATTTTTTGCAAACAGTAGCCAATTCCTGGAACGCCCAATTAAAAGGATCGTCGTCCTTCATCTGGGAAACAAAAATAAAGAGGCTCAAATTCGACTTGAAAGACTGGTCCAAATGCATTACTTCCCCAATCTCAAAAAGGGAGCAAGCTCAAGCTGAATTGGAATCGCATCAAACCCACATGGACTCTTCCCCTGCATTAGACTACAATCTTAGAAAGGAAAAGTACCTTCAGAAAAATTACTTCTCAGCCTACAGAATTGAAGAAGATTATTGGAGACAAAAATCCCGAATCCTCTGGCTCCTTAGTGGGGACAAAAACACTAAGTATTTTCATAAACAAGCTGAGGCTCGGAAAAACTACAAAGTTGTTTCAGAAATAAACTTTGAAGGTGAGCTGATTAAAGACTTTGTTGGTATAAAGAAGGCTTCTATGGAAACTTTTAAAGAGCTCTTCACCACTCCCATAGAGGATCCGATTGACATTTCTGCCCACCCTCTTGAGCTTGTTCCCCACCTTATAAAAACTGAGGAAAACAACTTCCCTACAGCCCCAATCACCATGGATGAGGTCAAAGATGCCCTTTCAATTATGAAACCTGACAGTGCCCCTGGCCTGGACAGTTTCACAACTAGATTCTTCACTTCATGCTGGTCAATAATAAAGTATGATCTCTTAAAAATGATTATGTACTCGCAGAAGGTCAACAAACTGGGAGGAAGCACCAATTCTTCCTTCCTTGCTCTTATCCCGAAAGAAAAAGGTGCCACTACCTTCAATCGATTCCGACCCATCTCGCTGTGCAATACAGGGTACAAGATAATTACAAAGATTATAGCCATCAGACTTAAAATAATTCTCCCAAGGATTATCCTGGAAAATCAAGGAGGATTCATCAAAGGCAGGAAAATCCTAGACAACATCATTCTTGTCCAAGAAGCAATTCATTCCAGCTTTCAGCGAAACGAGAAAGGTATGTTCATTAAACTTTATTTAGCTAATGCTTTTGATCGTGTTAGGCATGAATTTCTATTTGCAGTCATGACAAATTTTGGCTTCTCAACCGACTTTATAAGCTGGATCAAAGGTTGTGTAGGTGATCCTTGGATTGCCCCTCTAGTCAATGGAAGGCCAACAAGTTTCTTCAAAGCCTCTAGAGGCTTAAGGCAGGGCTATCCACTATCTCCTCTCCTCTATGCCATCTAAGCTTCTGTGCTCAGTTTTCAACTCAACCTTAGTCGAGAAATTCATCTGCTTCCGGGTCTAAGAATAGTGAACAATGTCAAGGACATAAACCATGCTCAATTCGCTGATGACACACTGCTGTTAGGGGGAGCATCCATCCATTCAGCTAAACATTTTAAAAAAGAGTTGGATTTATACAAAAAGGTTTCTGGAAGTAAAATAAACTTCCAGAAAAGCAAAATATTCAGCTGGAAGTGCTCACCCAGAGAACATCGGGACATCACTAGAACTCTTGGGATGGAAGGAACGATAAACTGGGACAACTTCATTTATCTAGGCACCCCCTTTTGCAAAGAGAAAATCAAACCAGCAAAATGGGAGCCCATATTAGACAAGCTCAAAGTCAAAATCCAAAGATGGAGTGCCAACTAGCTCAACATTGCAAGTAAAACTATTCTTATAAAAGCTGTGCTAAACAGCATGCCTATTTACCAAGCCTCTATTTTACTTGCCCAGGTTCAGTAGTTCGAAAGATTGAAGGGCTGCTTAGGAAATTCATTTGGGAAGGAGGCAAAGGGAATGAAAATAGACTCCATCTGGTCAGTTGGGAAAAGATCCAAAAACCCCGTAATGAAGGAGGTCTCCATGTGCACAACTTACCTACCCAAAACCTGGCGTTAGGAGCTAAGCTTCTATGGGAGATGATCACAGGAAAAGAAAGCTGGAGGAAGAAAGTCCTTCGAAAAAAATACTTCCCGGGAACAAGAAAGAGGTGTCTGGATACACAGCCCCTAGTTAGAAATGGCTCTCCAATTTACAAATTATGCATTAAAGCTTTAAACCCTTTCAAAAAGAATATTTTCTGGATACCTGGGAATGGGAAATCAATAAACGTATGGGAAGATTCCATACTGGGAGAAACACCTCTAGGATTATGCAGGGAAGTCAGCAACATCAAAATTTGGCTGGTGGATAAAGGAGCCAACTCGTTATGGGATCTGTCAGCATGGGAAAGCAACAACTAGAATGGCTGGGATCTAGGCCACTTCCCCCCTGAACTTAACACTGAAGCTGAAGCTCTAATTGGCCTTCTCCAAGGCAAATCTCCAATCAAAGAAGAAATCAAAGACATAAGAGGTTGGGGAAACAACTCTGGAAATTACTCAACCTCAGAAGGTTACAAGCACATTCAAGCAATCCCTTATGCTGCTCCCAATCCGGAGGCCTGGAATTTTATATGGTCAAAAACCTTCATCCCAAAAATTAATATCTTATGCTGGTCTTTGGCCCACAAAAGCATCCTTACTGGAGATAACCTTAAGAAAAGAGGCATGGAAGGACCAACTCGTTGCCCTCTTTGCAAATGCAAGGAAGAAACTATGGACCACATCATGCTTGATTGTCATTTCTCCAAAGAGGTTTGGTTAAAGGCCATGAACCTAAATCTTGGCATTAATCTCCCTCACACCACCCTGGATCTCTTCTCTAACTAGATGAATTTATCTCCGTTTCATTTGACCAAGAAAACAATGCACCAAACTGCCTGGAATTGGCTCCCAAAAGCCATTTGCTGGAAAATTTGGATCGAGAGAAACAATAGGATTTTCAGGGACCAAGATTCTCAGCCCTCAAAAATTGTGGTCCAGGCTAGAGCAATTCTAGGGGAAGCGCTGGATAGCAACCTGTCTCTGAAAAACTCCTCTAATCTTATGCCCGAAGAGTTACATTGGTTAAGTATGATAGTCTCCAATCTTCAGAACCGAAACCTGACCAATCATCTGCAGACTGCTCAATGGGAAATAAGGCTTGATGAACATGATTTTATGAGATGGAAATCTACTCTGAATGAGCCGTGCCTCTTCTTCAACGGTGCATCAAAGGGAAATCCAGGCATAGCTGGTGGTGGTGGAGTGATCCTTCTGGCCAATGGAAACGTGATCAGTAAATATTCTTGGGGACTCGGCATTGATTCAAATAATGTAGCTGAATTCTGTGGGATTTTGCAAGGTTTAAAAATCGCGCTGTCCAAAGGAATTGGTAAGCTCTCGGTCTTTGGGGATTCTTGACTGCTGATTAATGCCCTTATTAAAAAGAAGAGTCCTTCTCATCTTAAACTTGGGCAAATCTAACAGAAAATCCTTCACCTAAGCAATAAATTCCAAGCCATTAGATTTTACCATGTGCTCCGTGGGCTGAACTCTCAAGCAGATAAAGAGGCCAACCGTGGGACACTACTGGGGAGGGGCATCTTAAGTATAGATGGAAATTATCAAAGATGTGACACCCCTTAGCTATTCAAGAATCATGATATTTCTCCAGCCAATACTACCGCTCTACTTAAACACCTGTGAATCACGTTTTACTCTGGTACCTGGCAGTAAATCTATGCCAAATCGCAGATTGTCAGCTCTTCTTGTGACCTTTAGCGACCTCCCTATCTGTTACTTAAGAAATTCTACTCTCATCCTTAGTTACAGCATCAACATTAAAGGATCGGTGGAGATAAGTCCCTGCTCAGAAAATTGTGCGCTCAAGGTGATTTTACTCTGTCACTTCCAGCTCCGATCTAAGCCAAGAACTCCCAAAATGGACTCACATGGATCCTCAAGCTCTGGACCATCAGCTGATACAAGGCTCGAATCGTTGGAGGCCTCCTTGGGAAGACTCAGAGCTCGTTTAGACAACCATGATAAGCTGCTGCAAGATTCCAACAAGGCTGGAGAGCAATCATGGGATCTGCTCAACAAAGATTTGAGGAAGCTTCGTGAAGATCATTCTGCCTCTGCTGAGAACCTGGAATATTTCAAGGAAGAAACATGCACAAGCTTCAAGGATGTGGCAAACGCTCAAGGAGATTTCGGGAAGCGAATTAGTGCACTGGAAACTGAAGTCGCCAAACTGATGGCCAAGCTGGGCATTTGAAATCGATTTGAAGTCACTCTGTCCTCCCTTTTATTGCTGCTTATCTATTGCTAATCGTCCTCTGTGTCTTTGTCCCTTTAAATAAATGTATTCTAGCCTTTGGGAGGCTTTGAACGCCTAGCTGTGTTTTGAACTAGATTCTAGATTCTCTGTGTTGCTTCATAACTATGTAACAGCCTACGGTAGCTGTTTTACCTGTTTTAATATATACTACCCCTATGTTTCTGTCAAAAAAAAAACATGGATCTATGGATAACAAAATATGATGGACTAGCTTCAACCCAAGTCCTACAGCTTGGTAAGACTAGGGTTTACGGACTTACATTTGCCTAGTTGTCAATATTTCATTCCCCTTGGCTTATAGTGTTGGAAGGAATCTCATAACCAAATAATATACAAAGCATAGGGTTTTGTATAAGGAACTAGTCAAAATCATACCAAGTTTCTTAGATTCTTTAGTTAAAGAATTATGAATAATCTAAAACGTGAGTTTAAACATCTAGTAAATGAGATGGGTGGGGCTTAATAATGAATCATAATCTGAAATAGTTTTCTCAATATTTATTTCTTTCATCTTAGTGTAGAGAAAAATCTAGGTATCTAACTAATTATGCATTACGAGGAGTGAATTTCAATGTGTTAATTTAACCCAAAGATGTAATAGCATGGCCTCAATCATCCCCAAAATTTACTAAATTTGACTAGTACCCCACAACAATTTAAATAACAAATATTGGTATCAAATCCTATGAATTATATTAAAAAATAAATTAAACACTTACAACTGACATTCTCCACTCTCTTTCGCAAATATGTATCAAGAGATGGAGATTATTGTTGTGTGTGTGTGTTTTGGGTGCTTCTTCCTTGTACTGTCAATTCTCAAGTTGTATTATCAAGGAGAAATATATAGCAAATTTGAAATCATTTCATAATTTATAATTTCAAAATTAAAGGCAATACACCATATACCTAATAATCATTCTCATAGAAGTTAGTCTTTCCCCCATTGAGAGCATGGTTATGACTAGGTACCTAATGTACAATAACAAGATAAATAACATGGAAGACAATAGGTTTCCTAAGATTGTTTCAAACTCTAGTCAAAATTGTGACTCAAACAAGGTTGGTATGAAGATGACAAGTATTGGCTAAATAATTGGCTAATCAAGGAAGAGCATACTTTGCAAAATAAGATAAGATAAATCGTGGTTCTATAAAGAATTAGAGAGTAAGACCAAATTAAGATACTAAAAGGAAGCTATCAACCCTAATATAAAAGATCAAAAATATTTCTCTCGGAGATCAAAAGTATTTCTCTATTTTAACTAGTGTAAACAAGAAAATCAAAATTCCTTAAATAAGAAGAAATTTTTCTAGGCTCCATAGTGAAATAGGGTTTTGGATAATTCATAAAATGTTATGGGCTACCAACCTTCCTAACCTTTTAACTCATCAAGACTATGGTGATTTATGAATACTTTTATTAAATCTTTTCAAACAAAAATTAACCTCAACATTAATAACCATGATCATCGTAATTCTAGATAAAAATATTTAAACATACCAACATATAAACTCTTGATATTTATTTTCATTATAAATTATAAATAAAAACTTTAAGAAAGTAACTCACAAATCTTATCTCCATATATTTAATAAAGTTATTGTTTACTTTTAATTAGATATCAACCTATAAGTTATTTAAAATTTAATTTTATAATAAATCATAAAAAATTGAACAAAATAACTCACAAATCCTATCTCCATATATTTAAATGAATGGTTTGTTGTTTATTTATAATGGAAATGAAAATATAATTTTATCATTTAAAAGAGCCTAGAGATTTATTTTCATTATAAACTATATATTTAAAGAATGTGTTATTTATTTATAGTGAAAATGAAAATATGATATTAACATTCAAAACGCTTTGAAATTTAATTTATTTATAAACCATAGCTAGGGCTTGTTTCATGGTATACCATAAATAAAAACTTCAATATCTCACAAATCCTATATA
Source organism: Pseudotsuga menziesii (assembly GCA_001517045.1). NCBI lineage: Eukaryota > Viridiplantae > Streptophyta > Pinopsida > Pinales > Pinaceae > Pseudotsuga > Pseudotsuga menziesii. The sequence goes on along the minus strand of LPNX010269178.1, from coordinate 2,095 downwards.
TCCATAGGATAAGATGGTTTATCTTTATGGGAATGGGAATATGATCTTACCATTTGAATTATTTATTTATTTATTTTTATTACAAAACATAATAAACCTTATTTTTATTGTAAATTATAAATAAAGTATTTTCACATATCTTATTTCCATAAATTTAATGTTTATGTCAAAATACAATTTTACCATTAAAATTTAAAAATAAAAACCATGAATAATTTATTTTCATTATAAATAATCAAAGTAAAAAAAAATTATTTTCATCATAAACCATAAATAAAAACTTACACAAAGTACATCACAAAATCCTATCTCCATAAATCACAAATAAAAACTCGCACAAACTACCTCACAAAAGCCTATCTCCATACATTTAGCACGGTTCTAGTGGGAGTGGGAATACGATCTTTCCACTGATTGAGATTTCAAATATAGGAAGATAATTAATTAATAAAAAATGGAATATAGTTAATTAAAATAATAATTTTTAATAAATGTAGAATTTTAATTAATTTAGAATTTAGAATTTTAATTAATTTAGAATTTAGAATTTTAATTATTTTTAACTATTTAAATTGTTTTTTCATAAACTTTAAAAAAATTAACTTTATGTCATACATTTAAAAACACACATTTTTCTATCATTTTTCTCTATATTTATTTTTTTCAACTTAGTGCACATAAAAATCTAGGAATCTAACTAATTATGCATGAGTGAATTTCAATGTTTGAATTGAATTGAAATATGTAATAGCATGGCCTTAATCCTCCCCTTTACTAAATTTGGCTAGTACCCCCACAACAATTTAAATAACAAATATTGGTATCAAATCCTATGAATTAGATTAAAAAATTAATTATACACTTACAAGTGACATTTTCCATTCTCTCTCTTTCACAAATATGTATCAAGAGTCCAGGTTATTGTTATACACTCTTTTTCAAAACAATTTTAAGGAGTTCAATTCTCAAGCTGCATTGATCATATATATGTTGTGGACTCAACTCCATTCAATATCAAGGAGAAATATATAGCAAATTTAAAAGCATTTCATAATTTATAATCTCAAAATTAAAGGCAATACGCCATATCCTAATAATCCTTCACATAGAAGTTTCCTAAGATTGTTTCAAACTCTAGTCAAAATCACTGATGACTCAAACAAAGTTGGTATAAAGATGGCAAGTGTTGGCTAAATCATTGGCTAATCAAGGAAGAGCATACTTTGTAAAATAAGATAAGATAAATTGTGTTCTATAAAGAATTAGAGAGTAAGACCAAATTAAGATACTAAAAAAGAGGCTATCAACCCTAATATAAAATATCAAAAGTATTTCTCTATTTTAACTAGAGTAAACAAGAAAATCAAAATTCCTTAAATAAGAAGAAATTTTTACAAGCTCCATCAAATAGAGTGTTGGATAATTCATAAAATGTTATGGGCTACCAGCGTTCCTAACCTCTTAACTCATCAAGACTATGGTGATTTATAAATATTTTTATTAAAGATTTTCAAATAAAAAAAAAATTTAAAACAAAAATTAACCTCAACATTAATAACCATAAAAATATTTAAACATACCAACATATAAACTTTTGAGATTTATTTTCGTTATAAATCATAAATAAAAACTTCAAGAAAGTAACTCACAAATCCTATCTCCATACATTTAATAAACTTATTGTTTACTTTTAACTATATTAACATATAAGCTATTTGAAATTTATTTTTATTATAAATCATATATTAGAGGAAATTTGGGGTCTAAAATGGGCCTTATAAGAAAACGTGCCAAAATAAGTTTTTGTGAGTTGGAATTCAAGAACCAATAGAATTTCAATAAAATAAGTCAACCATAATGGTTGAATTGACATATTTGTCATTAAAAAAACTACTTTTTTTGTTCGTATTTTCGATATATCTCATTGTGTTTTTACTCAAATTTCGATCGGGAGAGCTCGTTGGATGCGGAATTTTATTCCGCATCCAACGAGTGCCCACACTGCATACTTTTGACGGACCCCGCTACCCCAAAAACAAGAAATACCTGAAAAAATGTGATGATGACATCATCATCACGTTTTTTCAGGTATTTC